>JXCR01090470.1:222733-258894 GCA_002079205.1 Phalaenopsis hybrid cultivar
TAAAGTATTAAACCACCTGAACTTGAATTGAAGATATTACCTGCCCATTTAAAATATGTATTTTTAGGAGAGTCATCTACTTTGCCTATTATTATATCTTTTGGGTTAACTGAAATTTAGGACCAAAAGTTGGTAGAGATGTTGAAAAAGTATAAAAAGGCTTTTGGATGGAATTTAGTAGATATTAAAGGAATTAGTCCTTCAATTTGTATGCACAAAATTTTATTAGATGAACGTATGAACCTAAAGCGGATCCTTAGAGAAGATTAAACCAAATAATGAAAGATGTTGTTAAAAAAGAGATTTTAAAGTAGTTATATGCTAGAATTATATATCATATTTCAGATAGTTCTTGGGTAAGCCCAATTTACTAAGTTCCGAAGAAAGGAGGAGTGACTGCTGAAGAAAACAAGAAAAATGAATTAATACCAATAAGACAACTAATTGGTTGATGAATTTGCATTGACTATAGAAAACTAAATATGACCACCATAAAATATCACTTTCCTTTGCCCTTTCTAGATCAAATGTTGGATAGATTGGCTGAGAACAAATACTATTGCTTTTTAGATGGATATACCGGTTATCACCAAATTCCAATTGCTTCAGAGGATCAAGAGAAATCAACATTTACAAGCCCATATAAAACATTTGCTTTTCGTAGAATGCCTTTTGGACTATGCAATGCACCTGCAACATTTCAAAGATGCATGATGTCCATCTTTAGCAATTTTATAGAGCACTAAATGGAAGTGTTTATGGATCATTTTTCTTTATTTGGGACTTTGTTTGAGTTATGTCTTAATAATTTAGAAAAATTTCTAGAGGTATGTGAAAAAATTAATTTAGCTTTAAATTGGGTAAAATGTCAATTTATGGTTGCAGGAGGTATTGTTCTTGGGCATAGAATTTATGAAAAAGGCATGGAAGTAGATCTTGCAAAAATCCAAGTTATAAAAAAATTACCACCTCCTAATAAAGTTAAAGGGGTGAGAAGTTTTCTAGGACATGCTAGTTTTTACAGGCGCTACATAAAAATTTTATCAAAAATAACTAAACCCCTATGCAAACTTTTAGAAAAAGATACAAAATTTGATTTTAATGAGGAATGCATAACAACATTTAATTTATTAAAGAAACAATTTATCACTGCACCTATAATAGTACTGCCTGACTGGGAGAAAACATTTGAAATAATGTGTGATACTAGTGATTATGCTATTGGGGTTGTATTAGGACAAAGGTGCGAAAAAGTTTTTAAAGTTATATATTATGCTAGTAAAACTCTAAATAATGCTCAAATTAATTATACTACTACTGAAAGGGAGTTATTAGCTATTTTTTATGCCTTTGATAAATTTAGATCTTATTTAATTGGAACTAAATGTATAGTGCATATAGATCATTCTGTGATTAAATACTTGATGCAAAAGAAACATGTTAAACCAAGATTAATTAGATGGATACTTCTATTGCAAGAGTTTGATTTTACCGTGGTAGATAGAAAGAGAAATGATAATCAAATAGCTGATCATTTATCTAGACTAGAAAGAGAAATATTAACTAATTTTACAAATGAAATTTTAGAGCTGTCTAGAATAGAAATAAAAAAATTAACTAAATTTGCAAATAAAATTTTAGAAAATTTCCCTGATGAGCATTTATATAGTATTGATGAAATTGATGTACCGTGGTATGCTGATATAGTAAACTATATTGTAATTGACATTCTACCACCTCATATCAAGAATCCACAATTAAAAAAATTTATCTATGATTTGAAAGACTATTTTTGAGATGACCCATATTTATATAAACAATGTAAAGATTTAATTATGAGAAGATGTAAGTCTTATGAAGAAACCCAACAGATAATTGAAAGATGCCATGATTCTGAATTTGGAGGACATTTTGGAATAAATAGAACTGCATATAAAATTTTGCAAGCTGGATTTTATTGGTCTACTATTTTTAGAGATGTTAATGAATATATTAAAATATGCGATAGATGTCAACGAGTAGGAAATATTTTCAGAAGAGTCAAAATGCCTTTAAATTACACATTAGAAGTTGAAATTTTTGATGTGTGGGGATTAGACTTTATTGGACCATTTATGCCTTCATTTGGAAATTTTTATATTACACTTAATGTTGATTATATGTCTAAGTGGATTGAAGCTATTGTTGTGCCTAGATGTCGCGCTCGATGTGTTTTTAGGTTTTTAAATAAAAATATTTTTACAAGATATGGAATACCGAGAGTAATTATTACTGATGGATGATCTCATTTTAGGAATAAGATAATCAAAAAATTAATCAAGAAATATGATATAATGTATAGATTCTCTATTGCTTATCATCCTCAAGCTAGTGGTTTAGCATAAATATCGAATCGTAAAATTAAACACATTTTAGAAAAAGCTGTAAATCCTTATAATTTGGATTGGTCTGCTAGACTAGATACTACATTGTGGGCATACATAACTGCTTATAAAACTCCTATTGGAACGTCCCCATATATATTATATATGCTTAAAAATATAAGTATTTAATACTGCTGCTAAAAGATTTAATTCCTCAACAATTGCACTAAAACTTAATAATAGTTATAGATTCGATAAAAATGGATGTAATAAATATTCAATAATTGTAAAGTCACACTTATGAATGCAAGTATGCGTATCACTCAAGTAATATAGGGCTCTAATGGAGTCCTAGATATCGATCCCACAGTGAGTAATATTAGAAATACAAACTAAGATTTTGGAAAAGTAATACCTTAATCATAACAACAAAATTCAATTTGCTTATCTATCACTAATAGGCAATTGAAATAAATATGTAATTTTAATAACTATTAAATAACTAAATATACTAATGAAGTTTTTAATGTGATATTCAATATATAAGAAAACGTCCTTCTCCTTGTCAAGAAATCATAGTGAATGGATAAAGTGAACCAGTTTAATTATATTGTGCCAAACAGGAGCATACCTATTCTTTACCCTTTGGTCAAGGCATAAAGAACATTGACTAATCCTACACTTGTTTACTGAATCTGCGACTAGGCTGGGAGGATACCGACTCTCACTTCGGAGCTCCCACGTTCCCATCTTCTAAGGGCTAAATTCTACACTTCAACACCCAAACGATAGGAATGAATTGGGGATTTTAGTCTGTTACTCTAAAATCTCCAATTCTATGTCCAATAATTTTATTTCCCTATTTATTTGCACCCGACTTCCAAGGGCTTTGACCTCCCTGAATCTTGGATGTAATCTTCACTNAGATTTTAATCTGTCACTCTAAAATCTCCAATTCTACGCCCAATAATTTTATTTTCCTATGATTTGCACCCAACTTCCAAGGGCTTTGACCTCCCTGAATCTTGAATGTAATCTTCACTTTAGTTGTAAAACTNTGATCATCACAATTTCTTTAACATTTTCATGACCACACCAATTCAAATCACCATGTCAAAAATCTCAAGACAAGGAGAAAGACAGAGAAAACTACTCAGATCTCAAGGGAAAAACACAACAAAACTTGGAATTCATATATAAAAGTAAAGTCATACAAACTACAACAATAAATGAACTTATCTCTAATTTCTCCCCAAGAAAACTCCTCAAAGTTCCTCTGAATCTCATCCTTTCATTACAACACACAGAATTCCTCTTCAAAGCGGCAAGGAGGAAGAAATCTCTCACTTTCCATCCGCTCTTACAAACTCTCGAAGAATTACTCACACTCTAGTAAATTCTCTATACACTAATGGAACCTCTCTAACCTCCTGGACCTCTAGAGTCTCTCCCGGCTCTCCCAATTTTTGGCCAAAATCTTCTTTTAAAGTAGTGGATGAGCTTTCCCAAGAGTTGCCAAAGCATCCCTTTAAAATTTGTCCTCATCCAATGTCTAGTTGGACATAACCGTCGAGCTCGCCGTTGGCGGCCTCGAGGGCACTGTTGGCGAACCTTCTTAATGAATTAATTCTGGAGTCTTGGGAAAATCTCACCGTCGGCGGGGTCGATGGCGCCGTCAGCGCCCTAGTTCAATTCTTCACATTTTGGCCCTTTTCGCTCCAATACGCTCCTTTTTGCATCTTTTTGCTCCGATGACCTATTTCATCGTCCCTACAACAAAACATCAAAATAACCTTTTCTTTAAAGTACAATATCATAAAAAAAATATAAAATAGGTATGAAAATGTCAACATATTTTCCTATGGTCAAAATCCCTCAAACTTAACTATTACTTATCCTCAAGTAATTTTAGTACTACATAAAAGTTATGATCTATTGTAGTAAAATTTTAATTAAGAAAAAAACTATAAGTTTGATTTAGATAAATATTATAGTGAGATTTTCAGAAAAAATTCAAGTAATTGAATTAACTCTATAGCCACAAGATTATCTAGTCATCAAGTTAAAGAGTTCTAGTCTTCTATTCATTTCAGGAATGACTATATGTTACAATATTAAGTCACTTAGAATATTTAGATGATAGGAATTTCATGAGAACACTTCTGTATAGTCTACACACATTCTCCATGAACCATTAGCTTTTTTCACCATGACGACATTGGCCAACCATGCAGGATGGTGTACTTCCCGTATGAACTTCACGTCATCAAGTTAAAGAGTTCTAGTCTTCTATTCATTTCAGGAATGACTATATGTTACAATATTAAGTCACTTAGAATATTTAGATGATAGGAATTTCATGAGAACACTACTAGTAAAAGATCTATTCCATAAATATAAGCTCAGAAATGTATTTAAGTTTTCCCTTTAGGTAGGTCTAGTGAAGCCAATTTTTTATTAGACATATCCTCAAGCTTCTCCTCACTTTTATATTTTTTTCTTTCTTTTCTCTTTTTCATTTAGATTACTTTCAATCATATATATTTTTCTTTTATTTTCAGGGATTGTTGTCAATCCTTTCTTTTCCTTTTTCAAGTGAGGATTACTATATTTGTANCAAAAGATCATCACCACTTCTTTAACATTTTTAAGGCTCAACCAATTCAAATCACTATTTCACAAATCTCAAGATAAGGAGAAACACAGAGAAAACTACTCAGAACTCATGGGGAAGGCACAACAAAACTCGAAATTCATATATAAAAACAAAGTCATACAAATTACAACAAGTGAATAGCACTTATCTCTAACTTCTCCCCAAGCAAACTCCTCGAAGTTCTTCCTTTCTTTACAGCACACAAAATTTCTCTTCGAAGCGGCAAGGGGGAATAAATCTCTCACTTTCCTTCCACTCTTACAATCTCTCGAAGAATTTCTCACAATTTAACCCTAAAGTAAACTCTCTACACACTACTGAGGCTCTTGGACGTTGTTCTAACCTTCCAACTCCTCGAACTCTAGAGCCTCTCCCTCTCCAATTTTCGGCCAAAGTCTTCTTTTAAAGTTGTAGAAGAGTTTTCCCAAGAGTTGTCTAAGCATCCCTCACAAAATCGTCCACATTTAATGCACCTTTAGAAATAACCGCCGATCTCGTCGTCAACGGCCTCAAGGGTGCCATCGGCGGGTCTTCTAAATTATTTGTCTGGAGTCTCGGGAAAATCTCCCCGTTGGCACAGTTAGGCTCGCCGTCGGTGCCCTAGTTCAAATCTTCACATTTTGGTCATTTTAGCTCCAAATTCGCACATTTTTGCATCTTTTTGCTCCAATGACCATAATTCATCATACCTGCAACAAAACATAAAAATTACCTTTCTTTAAAGTGTAATATCATCAAAACAGTTTAAAATAGGTATGAAAATCTCAACATATTTTCCTTTGATCAAAATTCAGCTTTACAAAATCAAATTCGAGTATGAGACATTTATTTCATGGATCGAGATGACTTTCGTGGGATTATGGATTTGATAAATCCAGATTTAATGGATTTAATAAATCATATTTAACGCAAACTTAGTTTTAGGCATAGGTCTCCTAAATTGGAATTTGGATGGGAACATCTTCTCAAATAATGGCATATAAGAAAAAATGCCCTTTTATCTTCTATGAGAAGGTGCTACAAAATCATGGAATACAGTCTCATATAACAATCTCTAATACCTAGAGTTGAAATAAGATGGCACTCACAAACTAATAAAGAGCATCATGTGCTAACCCCTTTTGCCTCTTCGATAAAAGGAAAATGATGCTGACAATATGAGGACTTGATGCAACCTATACTTTGCCGACAACATGACTCTAACATTATCCTACATGTTTTACATAAGTAATCTATAAAAAATAAAAAAGTAAGAAAATGAGCTTCCACCTGGTCATTTCATGAAATAACATATGCAACTACATAAGCCCTATCAATCAGTTGGACAAAGAAGAACCATCACCCATACAGAAGGGTGTGCCAACAGTTTAGGAGGGCTAGTCCCTGAGTTAACTATCTATAAAGAGGATCAGATCGTTCAGAACCACCAAAATTAGCCTACAGACGTGACTATAAAGCCAAAGGAGGTTGTTGCCCATGTGGAAGGTGATATGTAGAATAGAGTGCATAAATTTCTTTATGTTTTTGCACATTTTTATGGATGAAATTTTAATTTATTTTTTCTCTTGCAAGTATAATAGGTATTAGAAGTGGAGCAAAGTGGAGGAGATATGGAGTAAAGTGGCAGAGATTTAGAGAAAAGGAGCTCACAAGAGGCTGGGGCCTAAGTGCCAGAACCTTGTGCCCCTAGGCACCAGTCTTTGCCATGAGAACCCGAGAGACTGATACCTTGGCGTCGGCCATTGGGAGCCAAGGCACTACCTTAAAGGCGCCAAAGCGTCAGACCAATGGGTGCTTAGGCGCCCATACACTACTTGGCAGACAGAGAGGCTGGCGCCCATACACGACTTGGTAGCAGAGAAATTGGCGCCTAAGCTCCAACCCCGTTGCACCTAGGCACCACCGACTGTTGGAGGTAGTTTTTGATGGTTCGACTATAGTTCGTGGGAAGATAATCAACCATACAAAGAGCTTTTATTAGAAGTTTAGACAACATATTTGAGAATGAAAGAGGGGGAAAGAAGGAAGGTTGAAAATGGTTTGCTAGAGGATTAAGTAGGATAGGTTTTCCTTGGTCTTTTGGTGAGGAATTTGAGTTATATTGTGAAGAGATTATGGAGGAGAGTAGAAATGGATCAGGAGATCTCTGGGTGAGAGCTTTGTAAAGGAGAGAAAACTAAGTATTATGTACTTTTATTATTGTATTTCTGAAAGCACAATTATTTAATGGATTTTCTTGTTTCCAATGCTGCTTTGTGGTGTGTTCTTCATGCTTTCTGAGTAGTTCTCTTTTACTTTTCCTTGTGATGATTAAGTAGGATGAGAAGAAGTGCAAAATGTTATTAAACATGCTTTTAAGTTCTTAATGTGATGAGTAATCTTTGATTCTTCATTTACTTTTTGTTCTGCCCAAGTGAATTATTAAAATTTGTTGTGATCCATAATGACTCGGGAAAGCTATGATAGAACAATTAGGTTATTCACATTGATCTATAGGGTATGGTGCAAATACTTTGTGGGGAGATGCAAATGTTAGAGAGTTAGTCTTTGATGGGTTCAAGTTGGAATTTAAGGAATTAAAATCAATTTAACCAAACTTCTTTATGTACTCGGATAACTGTTCATGACATCCTCTCTTGTTGTCATTCAAAATTTTCTTTAAGATCTGTACAAGCATCTTGTTGAATGCCTCCGCTAAGCCATTTGCCCTCGGATAATGTATTACTTACGATATCACACTAAACCATTTAAACTATCGAACATGTGAGATCTATTTGGTTTCATTTATTTTAAAATTAAAATACTATATTCAAAATCAATCAATCATAACAATCTCTGCAAGAAAAACAATCAAAATAACCCACAACAAACAAAAAAATAAACAAAGCACAACAAAACCAATTGAGACACAAACAAATAAAACAAATCAAAACAAGACAACAAAAATAACAAACACCACAAACAAAAAAAAAAACATCACCAATCAAAACAAGACAGTGAAACTACAAAAATCTAATCCTTTCATTCCTAACGAAAACAATTTAAAATTTTCAATTTAAATCTTGCCTTTGAGTTGAGAATTCTTCAGTGGGAACCCTAGCTCAAGTTCCATTTTTGAATCAGACTCGGTCTCTATTCTAAGTACATTTGTTTACACAGTCCTTTGGGTTTTGCTGATCAATTCAGTCAACACCAATATGTGCGGCGTGCTTGTGCACCACACAGGTCCATTTGCTGACCTCATTTTTTTAGGTCTAACTAATTCCTCCTTAGAAACCTAAGATCTAGTCATAGACTTTTCTATCGACTATCCTAGCAGACTAGTACTAGGACCAACCCCTCTTAGAAATTCTACCCGCTTCTTAGCTCTTCTTGGGGGTCTCACATGAGTGGTTTTGGATCGCCAGAACTTGGATGGTTGAAACCAACATGATGAAACCTAAAGAGATTTCCTATAATGATAAAAAATACCTTAGGATAGCCCTTTAGAATTGGGAGCTCCATCCTATGGTGTACTGTAATTTTCGCACACTAACATCACAATTCAAATTGCTCACACCTTTATTTGTTTTATAATTAATCAAAACTAAAATCCATTGTAAAAATAATAGACCACGAAATAAATTTAAATAAAACCAAATTTGACGTGTTTTTGATCCAATCGTTGATGAAGTTGCCCAAATGACATCGAATGACGAAACAGACCACGTCGGCACTCCAAAACGTCGATTTTACCTAGGAGCACACCCATTTCGATTTGCCTCCGAGCATGAATAAATCACACAAAAATTGATGCATTTAGGTGAAATAAAAAAAGATAAAATCTCCCTTATTTAAAGTCATGCACTTCCCATTCATAAAACCCTAACACTCATTTCGATTGAACCTCAAAAAGTCAAACAAAAGGATAGTTTGGGAAGTCATCGAGGTTCACCTCTTTTCAGTGACATTCCCTAGTCCTCACTCATTTGATTTGAAAAATAAATGCTCCTAGTGGATCCTCTCTCACTTGATTTTCCTGTGTCAAGCCTAAACTTTGAATTCTTGAAGACATAACTATTGATCTTAATCGAGAGTCTTCTTAAATGAGTTTGATTGCCTAAGATATTATTAACTATAGGGGCTTTGACACACGTAGAAAACATGTACGGTACCTACAATTTCTTATTAGCATATGAGTGATATGTTATGATTTACCTCTATTAGTTTGTTACCGTACATGTGCTAATGTAGTACATATTCTTAGCTACCTAACATGTTTATGTTTGAGTTCTTCTATTTATGTTTAGTATTGATTTCACGTTGCATGTTCTCAATATAAAATTAGTTCGGGAAGAGTTATTGTGTAAGTATTTCCCATTAAGTTAAACTAAAGATCTAACTTTAAAGTTTATAAATATTACAGAGCAAAAGAAGATAAGACTAAGGACAAATTTTAATAAAAGCTAGAGAGCTTAAATTCTAGTGATAGAACATTCTGAAGGATGTGAATAAGGTTAGCAAGTAATAATACCTCATTTATAACTCTATACCAAATAGATATAATTTTTTGTGTTCTAAATATGAGGAATGAATATTTGAAAAATTAATACCTCAGCACTATAAATCGTGTGACAACTCAGCTAAGAGATTTAATTCTTAGATAATATTGGTTGAATTTAAATTTTTTAGAAAAATTTAGGAAGTAATTATAAATTTGAGTTAGGAAAATAGTATTCAAAGTCATTAAAAATCTCTTAACTAGATATAATAATCCTCCTTGAAAATGAACAGAAAAAGAAAAGCAAAAGAAAGATGAAAATAAAAAAAATTCATGCATAAAATTTTTTTTTTAAAAAATCGCAATCCTAAGAGATGAAGCTTGAGGTTATGCTCCAATAAAAAAATTAATATTGATACACTATTCTAATAAAATAAAGGATTAAAAACTTCACCAACTTAATCTTAAAATTTTGTATTCAACATGATAATAACAATCAATATTGTTTAAGTGCATAGCCAACAAAATTTCAAGTGTGAATTATTAATTTCATGAAATTCGTACATCGCATAAGTAATTTTAGATGGATTGTATAGATCTAATATTAGGAAGAGTTATATCAAAATATTAGGGGGTTGCTATGAGAATTATACTTAAAGAAGAGACATGAGCATGTTGTTCTAAATATTTGATGAATTATTAAAAAAAAACTAATTTTTTTTAATCTAAATCTACCCTAATTCTTATTAAATTCTAATCTTAGATTTTGAAATTACTTGATGACAAGTAATGTTTAAGTTTGCAGGTATTTGATGTGTATCAAATATGCATGTTATTTTGCATGATAGCTTTATCTTTATTTATATAATTTTATGATTTTCATGGTATTTGTAGTTATATATGCAATGTACAAGTTATTAGGTAACTTGGAGAGCCAAAGAGATAAAACAAAATTAAAATGGACTGAACTGACGCCTAGGTACCATTTTCGAGTTCCTTGGCGCCTGAAACTAGAGCCACGGGTGTTTAGGCACCAATTTTGGGTGCCCATGCACCTAGACTCCATATCTAGGTGCCAAGAAGCTCGTATGTGTGGGATTACGGTTGGCACCTTCAATACATAGCTAAGAGAAATAAAAATGCAACACAACTTAGAATTAGGTGGTTCCATTCAACTCCAAGGATTCTTCTCCTCCAATGTCTTGAAGTCAAAAGCTCCTCTCTGTTATTTTGAGTAGTGAAGAGTTTGTAAAAGAGTCGGAGAAAGTTGTGTGGGTTTGTGAGAAGAATCTTGAGGTGCAAGTAATATTCATCGTACGTGATTTACTCATGTGGAGAACAAAGAAAGATAAGTTAGAGTAGTGTCCTCAATCAATTTCATCTTTCTAATTCTTGTATTATGGTGTTTTGCTAAATAAAATGGTGATTTTGTTGTTATGAAACATGCATAGCAAGTAGATATCCCTCTTCTCCTTTGAAACATGCGTAGTAAGTAGATACCCCTCTTCTCCTTTGAATTGGTAGTATAGGAATTTTTGTTTAACATGTATGTTGTGATTCATTTGAAATTGCATAGTGGTGATAAGTTAACTTTTTGTTCTTCATTGATATTCAATCTGACCAATTATTATGTTAAAACATTTTGTTATCTAGTTGTGTGGGAGCACGCTAGTGAAACAAAGTAAGTTAACTCACACTGACTTGGAAGAATAAAAAAATATCATTGCATTCTTAGTTCAATCATATAGGAAAATTTGAGATCCTGGGATAATCACTTGATTTAGGAGACTAGACTTGTTTGATTTCCAAACCTTCTTAAGATGCCCAAAATTAGACAATGATGAGTGTTATTCTTGATTGTCACCCAAACTATGTCACTTAGGTTATAAGTTTTTTCCAAAAATTAGAAGTAGTAACTTTGAAATTGCCCATACATTTGAATACTTTAGGCTAAACTTAAAACTGAAAGAGCTTTTCTTAAACTAGAAAGTTAAATCGTTCTCCGTGAGATCGATATGCACACTCATAATCCATATACTACTTGATTGACATGTATACTTGCGTTGTTGTTGGTGCTTCATAACATTTCAGGCTTATCAGACACTAATCAGAACTCAACTAAAAGAGAGAAGCGAGGGATAGGCTTGCAACCTTACTCAAGTCATCAACCTCATGCTTTTTTAGCACATTCCGAACATATGCTTCTTGAGAGTTAAATCTTTTACAACCTTGTCTCTAAGAATCTCCATGCTAAGAATTCCACAACCTTCACCCAACTCCATCTCAAAATTTTTGAATGGTTACTTCCTCCTATCAACCCCAGTCTGACTAATTGATGTAATCAATATGTCATCAAAATATAGAAATAAGTGGATGAACTAATCATTGACCAATTTCTTAAAATAAGCATAATGATTGTATTAGCTCCTCATGTACCTATGTCTCATCATGAACTGATTATACTTCTTATACCACTATTGTGGTGACAACTTTAACCCATATAAAAACTTGTCTAATTTATAAAACAATTATTTTGAGGCTCTATATCTCGGTGATGGAAACATATAAATCTTCTCATATAATTCCTTATGTAGGAATGAAACCTTCACATTAAGATGCTCTAAAATTAGACAGTATTATGCTACAATTGCTAAGAGAATACAAATCTAGGGATGTTTGACCACTAGAGAGAACAATCCATCATAGACAATCTCTTCTCGCTGTGCAAAACCTTTTGCTACTAACCTAACCTTGTATTGCACCTTAGCTCCATGAAATAAATCCTTCTTTTCACATACCCATTTGCAACAACGACTTTTCTTCCCAGAGGAAGCTTCATCAACTTGTAGGTACTATCTTCCAAAGAGACTCAATCTCTCCATACATTGCCTCTCTCCTAAGATCATTGTTTGGGCTCAACACAACTTCCTTCTAGTGAAAATAAATTCAACCTATGTGGCTAGAGTATAAATTCAATGGGATGCCCCAACCATGCTGGTTTTGGAATATTTTTGCGCCTAGTTTTGCTCCTAACAATATATTCAGGAGCAAATACCTCATCGTCAACATCTTCTTCAACCTCCTCCTGAGCAATGAGCTGCAGTTAAATCAGGTACTTGAGTAAGAGCGAACAAACTCCATGAAACAAATGAAGTTGCATCAAACTCTAACTTCTACTGCATATTTGTGGTCTAAATAGAACTCTTCATATGCTTCAAGTCCCGAGGCTTCAACATGATCATCTCATTAAATGTAACATCTTTACTAATCATAATCTTCTCTGTCTGATCATAAAGTTTAAAGCACTTGACTCTACGCCTGAAGCTAATAAAGGTCGTTTTCTTTGCTTTTAATTTTAATCTATCATTCTGCATGTGATAGTAAGGTAGACACCCAGACACTCTCATGTTCTTATAATCTCTAGCAGAATGCTCTGACCATATCTCTTGTGGTGTCTTCTATATAATAGTTATAAAAGGCAGACAGTTCACCAAGCGACAAGCATAGCCTATGGCCTTGACCTAATAGAGTTTATCTAGCTCAATATTAGACAACATACACCAAATTTTCTCCACTAAAGTTTGGTTCATCCTCTCTGCCACCCAGTTCTACTGCGGTGTCTCTCAAATAATGAAGTTGTGCTCGGTCCCAACTCTCTAGCACTCTTGCAAAACACATAATGTATATTTTCCTCCATTATTTGATTTGATATACAAGAATTTTTTACTAATATGAGTCTCAATCCACTTCTTCCAAGTCATTGCTTTAAGGTATACACTTAAACATATCTGGTGTAGTCATTGATAAAAGATAAAGCATCTCCACCCATTGAATGATGTTAGTTTTGTCGGGCCCTAAACGTCTATGAACATGCTTTAAAATACTCTTTATAATGTGGATGACAATAACAAAAAATACACATGTTCTCATGTTCGTAAAAATCAAGTTTGCAAGTGATCACTCCTTTGATCATTTCTTGCTTCACCAGAGCCTAAAGTGAAGCATCTCCAGTATGAGCTACCTGCATATGCTATAATGCAGTAGTGTCAGAAAAATCATCAGCTACAACAACAGTTCCAGTCAATGTACTACACTAAAGATATTAAATGTTGCAATGATGAACTACTTTGAAAAAGTTAGTGCTCCACCACATATCTCCTCACTTAATAACTACACTGTAGTACTTAGCCTCAAGGATCCACCTGATATCAAATTCTTCCTGATATCCAGAACATGTCTAACATTAATTAACTCCCTGATAGAATCATAATGCATCATGATAAATATACTCAATACACCAATATTATGACAAGCTTGATGTTGCCCATTGTCACAACACCACTAGCAAGCTTCTTGTACATACAAAACCACTCTCAATGGAAACAAGTGTAATAGGTAGCACATGTAAGTAAAATCCAACACAAATCATCTGTATACAAATTATGAGAAACTCAAATAGTGAGACATCTGAATCAGACCCTTCACATCTCTCCACAATAAGATTAGCTTTTGTCTCAAAGGAAACTCTTTTTCCCTTCTATTTTAATTTTTGACAATCTCATTCAATAACTAGTCTTTAAACAAAAAACACATTGATTTTTTTTCCAAGACTTCATTTACGAGGCATGTCCCACTTTTAAGAAGTATTTTTTTTCCACTTCTTTTTCCCACAAATGAATATTATCACGAGTTTTTGTACTCAGTACTCATTAGGAAGTGAATTCAATAAAACAAGTGTCTTATCTTTATCTCCAATCTTCTCATCCAGATTTAAAGAACTAGCAAAATCTTTGTAAAATCATTCAAGTGCTCAACAATAATAATCTCACATCTCATTTGAAACATATAGAGTCGATGTTTCATATAGAAATGATTCTCTATGCTTTTTGTGAGATATTTATTCTCCAATATTTTTCATAATTTTTCTGCGGAAGGCTTTATCATCATCTCATATTTGATCTTCAGAGATAAGCAATCTCAGATCAAGCAACACCCACTCTGGTTCACATTCAAACAATCTTTCCTGACATCTCTTTAAGACATTCATCATTATAAAAAACTTCCTCCAAATTCAAAGAGCACAACATATCAATCACATCACATTGTCACATTCCAAAGTTCACTTTCTCGTCAAATCTCGTCACATTGATCTGAACGGGATGTGTAATTGACGCATTTTCCACTATTGTGGTGAATGTTGAAGTACCTGACAACATGTTATTAGTCGTGGCTCCATCAGATCTCATAACCTAACTTGCTCCAATTTTTATGCCTTGTGTCCTCAATTTTATCGAAACCACAACTGCTTGTTGTCATATTAACACCAATCTGACTTTGATATCAAATTATTGTGCAAAACAATGTTGATAATAAAATCAAATTAAAAAAAAGACACAATCAGTCATGGCGCAATTTATGTGGTTCAATACAAATCCACCTATGTCCATATCGAGAGGTTATCCCACTATCAACAGGTGAGAGGAGAACAAAAAACGGTTGAAATAAGGATATAATTCCATATACAAAAATCAACCCTAATCTCTTTTATAAATAAGAGAGGATTAGGACAAATAAACTAAGAATTTTTCTAACATAGAAAAGATCTTGTAATTAGATCTTCTCTAGTAAAGTTATCTAACATCAATCTTGATAATATAAAAAGATCATATAATTAAATCTCCTCTAATTAAAATATACACACTTTCTAATATATAAGAATAAGATTTAATACTTTCCATAACAAGACCCACTCATTATTAATATTATTATTTCATTTGAGATCGTATTATCATCTAATAATACTCCTCACTAACCATAAATATTCACTTTCTTTACTATATTCTATATCCCCTCTTTAAGTTATTTGGATTTCTCAAGTGCATTTTCATCAAGTATTTCATTCTTTGTATCTAATGGTACTCCTTTATTGATTGTAAAAGATTTTAAGGTTTGTTCATACATTGAATAGCTAATAACTCAGCAGGTTTTAATTTTTATCATCATTCTTGTTGTCTGTATGAAACTGTATTATTAGTATTATTATAAGAATTTTGGAGTTTTAGAGTATGTATGTATATATATATATATATATATNTTGAATTTTTCATATACATTAATATTTTGCTGTTACTATCCATTTTACATAATATTTAGTTTGCAAACCTCTATTAACATATCACATAATGTGATGCTCTTGAGTATTTACATTTTTCTTATACATTTACATGTCTAAAATCTAAACTTATATTTAATGACAGCCTTTTACAGACATAAGTGCATCAAAATATAGGCATGAAAAACATACTTCACTTTAAAAATTTTAATATTAATGAAAATTTTGACATGATATTAATAATTCGTTAAATATGTAAATACATTGAATTATATGGCGTGCAAATTCTCTATTTTTTTAAATTCCTTTATATTAAATTTATGTCTATGGCAAACTCATAATCTTTATCACATTCATTCAAATTACAAAAAAATATTTATTATTATTTTATTCAAGATTAGGTGCTACTACAAATCTTTACAAGTAAAAGCATACTTTTGAAACTTTAGGGCCTGTTTGGGACAGTTTTTTACATGTTCTGATTTTTAGACCACCACCACAATTCTGTTGAGGGAATTGCTTTCTTGTTGTTTTTTAAAAATTTTTGTGACAGAAAGCAGTTTTTTTCAACCCGATATGTTAAAATGTTGTGACTGTCAGAAAGCTGCAGTTAGACATTTTAAAAATAAAATAAATTTGTAATAACCGTTGCAGTTAAAAAAGCAATTTCTTCTGCAATAGCTTCACAACTGTACATTCAAACAGCTGCAGCTCCCCCAAACAAACCTTTAATCTCTTTGTTAACTTTCGTGTGCTAATTTATGTTATCTATTTATTTTTTTTTAGGCATAATAACTTGTGGTCTTTAGTACATACATAGCATTCCAAAACATTACAATTTGCAAATCTAGCACTACCCTTCATCCATTCTTTTTAAACTCACTCAAATATCGAAATTTATAATAAAACCTAACCACCATATTTTTCATTTTATCAAACACTCAATAGTCGTACATGTAAATGCATCAATTCAATAGTTCAAAATATCATGCAGACGATAGTCTTGTAAATAGCAATGTTCAAAGAGCTGTGTATAATTATCACACACAAAAAAAAGCTCAATTTCTATTCAAATATTTTCCTAAAATCCTAATCAAATTTTAACCCTTCAATATTATTCTTCCTTCTTTCCTTCATGCACAAATCAATTAAATTTACTTATTTATTTATTTCTTTATCTTTGATAAACACTACTCTATTAAACTTTTACTTAGAAGTATTTCTCAATTTATTCCTCCTGATTTTGTCATAATCATATTAATATTCTTATTNTATTTACATGTCTAAAATCTATACTTACATTTAATGACAGCCTTTTACAGGCATAAGTGCATCAATATATAGGCATGAAAAAACATACTTCATTTTAAAAAATTTAATATTAATGAAAATTTTGACATTATATTAATAGTTTGTCAAATATGTAAATACATTAAATTATATGGTGTGTAAATTCTCTATTTTTTAAAATTCCTTTATATTAAATTTATGTCTATGGGAACTCATAATCTTTATCACATTCATTCAAATAATAAAAAAATATTTATTATTATTTTATTCAAGATTAGGTGCTACTACAAATCTTTAAAAGTAAAAGCATACTTTCGAAGCTTTAGGGCATGTTTGGGACAGCTTTTTACATGTTTTGATTTTTAGACCACCATCACAGTTCTGTTGAGGGAACTGATTCTTGTTGCTTTTTAAAAATTTTTGTGGCAGAAAATTGTTTTTTTCAACCCAATATGTTAAAATGTTGTGACTGTCAGAAAGCTGTAGTTAGACATTTTGAAAATAAAATAAATTTGTAATAACCATTGCAGTTAAAAAAACAATTTCTTCTGCAGCAACTTTACAACTGTACATTCAAACAACTACAGCTGCCCCAAACAAACCCTTAATTTCTTTGTTAACTTTAGTGTGCTAATTTATGTCATTTATTTATTTATTGGGCATAATAACTTGTGGTCTTTAGTACATACATAGCATTCCAAAACATTACAATTTGCAAATCTAGCACTACCCTTCATCCATTCTTTTTAAACTCACTCAAATATCAAAATTTATAATAAAACCTAACCACCATAATTTTCATTTTATCAAACTCTCAATAGTCGTACATGTAAATGCATCAATTCAATAGTTTAAAAAATCACACAGACGATAGTTTTGTAAATAGCAATGTTCAAAGATCTGTGTATAATTATCACACACACAAAAAAAGCTCAATTTCTATTCAAATATTTTACTGAAATCCTAATCAAAATTTAATCCTTTCATACTATTCTTCCTTCTTTCCTTCATGCACAAATCAATTAAATTTACTTATTTATTTACTTCTTTATCTTTGATAAACACTACTCTATCAAACTTTTACTTAGAAGTATTTCTCAATTTATTCCTCCTGATTTTGTCATAATCATTTTCATATTTAGATACAAATCATTCAAACATTGCTATTTTTGACGTGATATTAAAGATATGAATGCCATACGTGTAAATATAAAAGTATAGGCGTGAGATACGTAAAAAACATTAGAATGATGTGCTATACATGTAAATGTCCCATTTTTGTTTTATTTCCAACCAAAAAATGTTATGATCATAAGAAAACAACAACATCCAAAAAGCAGGAATAATAGGTGTGAGGCATCCAGCATACCTGTAGTAGCAGCCAGCGGCAAAAAGACAGCATACAGACGGCAAGAGACTTCAGCTATGGACAACAAATAAGATAAGCTTGACAAGGCTCACAAAAAAAAAAAAAAAACTAATAAAGGTGAAGATAAGCATAAATATATCAAAAAAATACTTGCCCAGAACCATATTTGACAAAAGGAATAAGGTTTTGATGTGTACCATGGGACCATCAGATTTAAATACAATCATGATTTTATTGCTGTCCATTATTCCACATCCCTCCAAACTTTAGACAAACCATTTTTATGTATTTACATATGAAACACCCAAAGTTTGATATTTACAGTTATAACAACTTGGTGTCATAAATCTATGTATGAACAGGTGTATTTCAGTTTTAAAATGATAATGATGGTGATATGTTAGAAGTGGTGGTAAATATTTGAGTGGTATTCATGTAAATATGTATTTAAGGTGGCGGGTAGATTCGACCCCGGCACGAGATCAGCTAAGAAGCATTTACATTCATACCACACAATTCATATGTATTTACATATTGAACACATAAACTTTCGCATTTAAATGCATCACAGTTAAATATTTAATGTTAAATGAAAAAATATTGTTATTACTAATGTTTTAAAAGTGAAGCGTATCTTTTTTAGGTATAGACTTATGATAACAAAGTGTTATAAATATAAATATTAAACTTTAGGTGTTAGACATGTATTTCATGAGCATGATATAGCAATATGGGAATTGTCAATAAAGTTTATTCAATGGCCCCGCATCGTTCGATACAGATAGAGCAAGGAAGGCGGGCACTCACTGGCGATCGATTCTCACTCCTATGCGATATTCTAACAAAGCCAATACAAGATTAACTACGACCTGCACGGTAGCCGTCTGCTATAGAAGAGACTGCCTGACACGCCTACAGGTTGAGCTTCTCTGCCCGAAAATGAGTGATCACTATAATAAAAAGGAAGATGTGAAAGGTTGAAAATCCTACAATATCAAAACAAAATGTCATTTGCCAGAAGAATCGGCAAGCATACTGTTATGCCGATGCCTAGCCAAAAAACAAATTTGTCTTTGCGTGCCTAAAGGCAATTTACTCTTTTATTATTTATTATTGTTAGTACAAATAGATCTTAATTCTGTTAGGGTTAATAATGCATGAGTTTGTTTATTGTGAGTCTCAGGTTCAAGGTTTGAGAGAGACTTCTTACCACCCGAATTGTAAGAATTGGGAGAGATCCCTAACCTATCAAATTGTAGGTGTTTATCTTTAAGTATTTGTGTTGTGTTATCTGGTGTTTCTGCAATAAAGATATCTTGTGCCTTAATTTCTGTGAAAAATCAAANTTATCAAAACAAAATGTCATTTGCCAGAAGAATCGACAAGTATACTGTTATGTCGATGCCTAGGCAAAAAACAAATTTGTCTTTTGCGTGCCTAAGGGCAATTTACGCTTTTATTATTTATTATTGTTAGTACAAATAGATCTTAATTGTGTTAGGGTTAGTAATGCATGAGGTTGTTTATTGTGAGTCTCAGGTTCAAGATTTGGGAGAGACTTCTTACCACCCGAATTGTAAGAATTGGGAGAGATCTCTAACCTATCAAATTGTAAGTGTTTATCTTTATGTATTTGTGTTGTGTTATCTGGTGTTTCTGCAATAAAAATATCTTGTGCCTTAATTTCTGTGAAAAATCGAATTGGATCGTTCTACATCCATTCAAATTGTTTTAGATTGGATGGCAAAACTAGAAAGTAATAGAAATATATCAAAGATAAGAAATTACCANAAATTGGATCGTACCACATCCATTCAAATTGTTTTAGATTGGTTGGCAAAACTAGAAAGTAATAGGAATATATCAAAGATAAGAAATTACCAAAGAAAAAAATAACAAAATACAAACAAGTGCTTGCATGATGTCCAAACAAAGATCAAAGTAGGAAAACAATACATACGGCCGCCTCACTTAAAGCTTGATGAAAATAGGGGAGCTGCAGAAATTCTTTATATTTCTTAAATTACATGATATAAAAGATTTAAAAACTTCAATCCACCAAAGTGTAATAATCTTAAAGCATTTGTGATTCATGATCATTGAGGTCTTCACAAATAGAAAAGAGACAAGGAACTACAAGAATGAGAGAAAAACAATCAAAAGAATTTCTTACACATTATGTAGAGATCATTTTTGTAGTGATAGAAGGGCCAGGGACAATATATGCAAAAACCAAAGAAAAATCTATTGGTTCCAAATCCCAGTGCAAACCTATGCTGATGAAGAAAGGTCAATAATCATTGTGAATGAAGGAAAAAAAAACATTGTGGGAGAAGAAAGGATCTGAAAATTTGAATGTATTACTTACGCGTAAACATTCTATTTCATCTGATTGAGATGACCTTGAAGCATTCAAAGTAATTGTGCCCCAAGTTTTCATTGGAGCAATAGGTGCAGAAACCTTCAAATTCTATCTTCTGGCAATATTGAGAAGACATTACTAAGCCTAATTCAAATCACTTTTTTGAGAAAAAAAAGTACCATTGATTTTCACCAAAAATCAATCCATAAATGTCCTAGAGCGATGAGCACTAACAACATCAACTTACAAAGATTTATCTGACTTAGAACCAAAGTAAAAAATGGATAGATTAAAATAGTGTAAACGGAACCAATGAAATGCCATGCATATTGATAGGTTATTTCTCAGAAGTATCAAAATAGAAAGGCCACTTCATGACATGCATTTGCTAACTACCGACATAGCATATTTATTGAGAGAAAAGTTACATGTAATAAGATTTGAATAATAGTCATAGAATAATATAACGATGATCAATGAGCCAAACTGAATATTTACCAATGAAATGTAAGTATAACATAAATTTATAAATAAAAACTTAAATCAAGGCGGTCCAAGAAGAATTTATCTACAGTGGAGAAAAGGAGTGGTCTAACAATATCAGAGGTCTCATCCTAGGAGAAAACAAGTGTGGGTTTAACTTAAAAATATAAATGCTTGCTTATGTTGAGGTAGAACATAAACTTACCAATTAGAGGGAAAATGATGGAAAGAGAGGAATGCACAACAACCGATCCATAATATTTACAATGGAGCATAAAATGCTTGCTTAGGTTGAGGTGGAACTTAAGAGTTACTAAAATTAAAGGGAAATAGACGGAACAAAAGAGAAGCATACCCAAATCCAACAATCCACTGACGCGGGGCTCAGGGAAGGACCAGCCGATCCTCAAGGGAGGACGGCTACCGCCCCCTCCTTCCTCTTCCCTTCTTTCCTTTTTCCCTTCTTTTCTTTTTCTTTTCTTACTTTCCTTCATAGACCCTTTCTAATTTAAATCATTTCTTAAATTCTGAGATCTGAGTTTATTCTCCCTTCTTATTTTAAAAGCCTCTCCTAAAATTTAAAATCTAAAATTTGATTTTATTCTCCTTTCNTTTTCTTACTTTCCTTCATAGACCCTTTCAAATTTAAATCATTTCTTAAATTCTAAGATCTGATTTTATTCTCCCTTCTTATTTTAAAAGCCTCTCCTAAAATTTAAAATCTAAAATTTGATTTTATTCTCCTTTCCTATTTTAGAAAGTCTTTCCCAAAATCTGAAATCTAATTGTATTCTCTTTCTTCTTTTAAGTGTTTCCTAAAATAGATAAATAGATCAAGTATCTTTATAAATAGGAGATGATGTGCTTAGAGTTAGGGGTTTTGTTTTTTATATCTGAATTCAGGNCCTTTCCTAAAATCTGATATCTAATTGTATTCTCTTTTTTCTTTTAAGTGTTTCCTAAAATAGATAAATAAATCAAGTATCTTTATAAATAGGAGATGATGTGCTTAGAGTTAGGGGTTTTGTTTTTTATATCTGAATTCAGGTTTTATCCTAGAGTTTTTCTCTTAAAGGATTGTATCCGATGTCGAGGAAGTACTCCGGTTGTCCCTCGTCCGAGATGGAAATCGTATCCACGGGTTCGGGTGGTGCTCCTGTTGTACCTCGACCACGTCGAGATATTTATCCATCCCTCCACCCTTGCCATTGATGTTCACCCACTCCACAGCCCTACGACAGCCCTGCGGTCACATCCAGCTGCCTCCTTGCATGGCCCTGCCTCCCACGCCTCCTTGCTCACTCGGTAGCCACCGCAACCCTCTGCTGCACCTTCCACAGCTCCACCCTGCAAGCCACAGCTCTGCTGCACCTCACAACCACCTCCCTGCATCTCCCCTGCAAGTCGCAACCCGTCTAGCTGCCTCTTAGCCATCCTGTCTGCTACTCTGCTCCCTCCTATAATAGTTGCAACTCCTCTCTGCAGCTTCCCTACAAGCCGCAGTCCACTACCCTCCAGATTCTAGCCATCAATGACCACTCCACTTCCTCTCGCTGGGTTCGACCTCAAGAGCGACCNTAATCGTATCCACGGGTTCTGGTGGTGCTCCTGTTGTAGCTCGAGATATTTATCCATCCCTCCACCCTTACCGTTGCTGTTCACCCACTCCACAGCCCTACGACAGCCCTGTGGTCACATCCAGCTGCCTCCTTGCATGGCCCTGCCTCCCACTCCTCCTTGCTCACTCGGTAGCCACCGCAACCCTCTGCTGCACCTTCCACAGCTCCACCCTACAAGCCACAGCTCTGCTGCACCTCACAACCACCTCCCTGCATCTCCCCTGCAGGTCGCAACCCTTCTAGCTGCCTCTCAGCCATCCTGTCTGCTACTCTGCTCCCTCCTATAATAGTTGCAACTCCTCTCTGCAGCTTCCCTACAAGCCGCAGTCCACTACCCTCCAGATTCTAGCCATCAATGACCACTCCACTTCCTCTCGCTGGGTTCGACCTCAAGAGCGACCAGAAACCTCTTCGGACTTCATCGCAGTCGTCGTTCCAATACCACCTCTCCAGGCTCCCTTCTCATCGAGCTTCTTGTGTCTTTGTACTAAGTCTTTATTTGTGATATTTTGTTTTATGATTTTGCTTTATGCATAGTTTTTTGTTCTTTTGGAGCATTGTTGTAACCATGTTTGAGTCATTAATAAATTTGTGTATTGCATCGTGGTTTGGGTAAACTCCGGTATCATTGGGTATCAAACCCTATTCCTATTCTAAGGTTTCCTAGCGTCCGCTATAACCCACAAAATTTCCTTCTTACCACCCAAACCCTTTNTAGAGCGACCAGAAACCTCTTCGGACTTCATCGCAGTCGTCGTTCCAATACCACCTCTCAAGGCTCCCTTCTCATCGAGCTTCTTGTGTCTTTGTACTAAGTCTTTATTTGTGATATTTTGTTTTATGATTTTGCTTTATGCATAGTTTTTTGTTCTTTTGGAGCATTGTTGTAACCATGTTTGAGTCATTAATAAATTTGTGTATTGCATCGTGGTTTGGGTAAACTCCGGTATCATTGGGTATCAAAGTCAGCCCAACTCTATTCCTATTCTAAGGTTTCCTAGCGTCCGCTATAACCCACAAAATTTCCTTCTTACCACCCAAACCCTTTCCAATGTCAAATGTTCCTAAGCCTAAATTCCCCTCGCTGATTTTTAAAATCAGCAACCTTGACCCAATTATTTTTACCTTGTTTCACCTCTACTAAAAACTTTTCCTCCCTATTTTTAAACCCTAACCATGTTACTAAGGAGATCTATGCCCGAGCCTACCCGGGACTAGATATGACAAGAGCACCGCCGTCTTTAGCGGAGGCTTATGGATATTGAAGAGAAAATCCAGTGAGACATTACCCTCGACCGTGACCTAAAAGGCGAAGGGAAAAATGATAAAATATGAAGATAAAGCGGGTAACACAACGAAAGATCCAACCAATTTACTACCGCCAAAAGTTCGCTCCTAGATTCCAAAGTGAGGAGACTATAGCACCAAGCAACCCTCCTAGCTACTATCCATCAAAAACAATCTGCAAGATGTGACAAATGCCAGAGGTTTGGACATGTTGAAGCAGAATGCACAACCAAAGGAGTGATCTACTTCACCAAGCAGAACGTCATTAAAAAGTTGGGTAAAGACATTGTAGGCATGTCAGCTGCCAAATTGGGAAAGAGATTATTATTTAATATGATAATTATATTTTTGAAAAGTAATTGTTTAATTTTGAAAAATACGAGACCGAATCGATCTCATATATTTAATAGTTTAAATGATCGAGCACAACACCACAAGTAACACACCTATCTCGAGGAACATGTGCATTACTTGACAGTGAGACTTGATTAAATAAACTATAGAATTTATGACATTCATTTGCTTTGCGAACCTTTTATTTTGACCGACAAGTTCCCTTACCTAATATTAAAAATTAGATATGGTTTATATTACCTGGGTGCTTAAAGCTCCCTATAGAGGCAAACCCCTATAGTTAAATACCTCTCAAATGACTGAAGTCACTTAAAAGAACTCTCAATGATGATCAGAGGTATCTATCTTCATGAATTCAAAGTTTTGGGTTTTCAAGGTTGGACATAAAAAATTTTAGTGGGAAAATGACCAATTGAGAACACTTATTCCTGAAATCAAAGAAAAGAAAAGTAGGAGATGTCACGGATTTTGAGGAGAAAACCTCGGTGACTTTCCAAACAATCCTATTAATTGACTTCAATTTTGAGAAGAATGTTAAAATTTCATCCTATCAGTTTTATTGTTTATGACTTATATTTGCGTGACACGGTTATACAAATAGCTTGAAAGATATGAGGATTTAAATTAATATCGGACAACAACCTCGAAACCTAAAGCGAGTTAGAGCTTCAATTGCACAACCTGGTTCTGCAAATGTCTAAAAGATAAAGTGAGGATTTATGTCGCACTAGTCAGACTATCTCAAAGTCCTATGGTTCTTTGTTTAATTCTAAGGAAATGTTTGCTGTTCTAGATTTGTCGAAGTTGTTCTGTAAATCCTCGTCGTGTTGCTTACTGTGTTAGTTCCAAGCTCCACGTTGCAGCAATTTCAGGTTTAGTTTATGTTTAAATATACATGCAATTGTTGGGTCGGTGATCTGCTGCAGGATACCTCCTATAAAACAGACTACTGTCCTCCTATTCTAAAAGGTATAATACATAAAGGAAACAGTAGAAGGTGCGGTAAAGGAAAGCAGTAGAAAAAATATAGTAAAGAAAGTAGCAATAAAGAAAACACAGTAAAGGTACAATAAAGAGCAGCAAACAAAATAAAATGTTATAAATATAAAATAAATTTGTGTACCTGGCAGGTCTGCTACTCATGCAAATGGGGTTAACATTGCAGGTACATGTAAACAAGTATAGAAGAGGATTTGATTAGCAAGGTAAACACGCATGTATATGTGTGTAAAAGTCTATCGACAAAGCGTCTCACAGAAAACTCGAAGAAAAAACTAGAAGTGACCCACGAAAGCTCAAAGAAAACCGTAGGAAATGCATAGGGCACCAAAGAAAACCGTAAGCACTCGGGACGGAGTGGACTAAGAATAAGGAGCTTGGGTAAAAATCAAGACCCTGGGACCCTAACTAAATAGTCAAACACCATGCATGTGTGATTCAATACTATATAAAAGGTCATTGGTCTAACTGTCACAGAAAAGGGTAATCTCTAACCTAGTTCATATGACTAACCCGTGAAATTTTCAGAAAAATATTTAGGAAGAATTTCATTTTTCAAAAAAAATTTTGATTTGTCATGCACTTGAAAGATTTTTTTTAGTAAATTATGTGTGTACATATATATCATTTAAAGAAGTTTTCATGCTTTATAAATTTAATGAGTCGGTCATTTGGTATGCTAGAATTTCCCACTGTCTGTAAAAGTAAGTGGTAACTCTTTACTAAGTGTTAGAGATGCGGCAACGCCAATCCCTCATTCTCTTAAAGTCACTGAGTCAGGATTGTGCTAGAACCCCTCACACATAGTTAGATGCCTTTTTTATCACCGTCCATGAACCCCAAAACTGACCTACTTACAGTCTTGTTTGATGGTTCATATATAGCGGGAGCTATATATGTACGCTTATGTTTCAAACATAAACACCTAAATCAAACCAAGAAGCAAGAAAGAAAAGTAGAAAAATGGGGTGAGAGAGAGGAGGGAACAATCTACCTAAAAGAATGAAGGGGTGAAAGGTGGACCAACCCTCAAAACATCATCTAAAACAATCGATGAAAAAACCCAAAAAAAAAAAAAAACCGCCCAACAATCCACAAATCAACCAGGGTATCATTTTAATTCAGCAAACGAATCAACCCAAAAGGTATCCTTTCCAAATTGTATTTTAAGCAAACAACAAGGGGACCGCACTAACGCAACAACTTCCCCGCATATCTATGACCTAGGGTTGGTTGATGACGAAACAGAAGCTTCAACCTATGACCTCACAGCCACCTCCCTGCAGCTCCCCTGTAGACCGCAGCCCTCGCTGCCCCTTCTCAGTCCTTCCAGTTGCCTCTCGACCATCCTACCCACTGCCCTTCTCCCTCCTGCAGCAGTCGTACCTCCTCCCTGCAGCTTCTCTGCAGGGCGCAATCCGCTGCCCTCAAGATTCCAGCCATCGAAGACTTCTCCACTTCCTCTCGCTAGGGTTCAATGCCTCTACAATGACCTAAAACCTCTCCGACCTTCATCGCAGTCGTTGTTCCAGCACCACCTCTCCAGACTCACTCCTCGTCGAGCTTGTTGTGTATTCGTTTCTTAAGTCTTTATTTATAATGTTTTGTTTAATGCTTTTGTTTTACGCATTATTCTTCTTTCTTTTGGAGACATTGTTGTAACCATATTTGAGTCATTAATAAATTTGTCTTGCATCGTAGTTTAGGTAAATTCCAGTATCATCCGCCTATAATAATTTCAAAAGAACGACAAATGATAACAATACGAGGCACATTAGCACATAAACTGAAAGTAAAGGGGCCTCCAAGATAATAGGAGGAATAGGAATAGACGACAACAATAGTGACCGAATTGGGGGAACCATTGAAAGCTGAGTGGTCATAGGAAGAAGTTGAGAAATAGCTCAGCTTAAATGAAAAACGGACTAGTGCTTCCCTATAGAAGCCAAAGCACAAGCGATATAGATCTTGGGCTAGAAAGCATGAGTCATTCAAGAGGGAGAGCTACAATCAATAAATCAGAATGATCATGAGAATGCAACCTAGACAATTGTCTAGCAACCATCGATAACAACAGTGGAAATCACCACGAAGTGGTGGAATCTCAGACACAACTCACAAACGACAACAAAACAAAGCCAGCATGAGAAAGAAGGAAGCGCTCATGCATAGACACGTGCAAGCATCCACACAAGGTGCAAAAAGCAACTATACACACGTGCCATGAAAAATAAAGGTGCCCCCTATGTGAGCACCAACGCTGAAGTGAATAAGTTAGAAAATGATATAGCAAGTGTCTTGGATAGCCGTGTTGCAGGATGCATGTGCGGAGACAGAGAGAGATGATCAAGCATAATGGACAAGGGGGAACCGTACACACACGAGATCACTAAGAGAGGCCATCATTTATGGAGAGGATATGCCAGGGCTGACAAAGTGAACACCTTGTATGTAGTTTTAGGCTAGGTTTTTTTGTAAATGTGGTTCTTTGATAGGATTTGAGAACGCTTTTATGCTCAGCCTATGGCATTTAATATTATTTAGTTTTTCCATGATTGGACATTTCTTTAGTTTGTTATAGTATTCTCCTGACATGTAATATTATTTCTTTCTTCTTTTATATATCACATGATTTATTTGTTTTGATACACACTATGCCTTAGTATAAGATAACCTAGTGGTTAGGTGCATTTTCAAAACTAAAACTAAACCCGGAGGTGCTACGGCGAAGAGCTTAAAGCGAACATCGTGGGCAGCACGACGATGAGCAACTTCAATATAGATCTACAAGATCAAAACACATTCACATCACCTATCACCTACTTTAGTTTAAATAACAACCCCTAGGATCTCGAGGTAGTTTGCCTAGTGCAGTGTAAACCCTCATATATTATCTTTAGGTTTTTGCACAACCCTGGTTATGCAATTATAAGTCCTAACACTTTAGGATTCCGAGGTTACTGTATGGTACGGTGTAAATCCTCCTATCTTTTTTAGGCTATTTGCACGATCAGATATCGTACGAATATAAGTCATGAATTCTAAATAAATTGCAGGAATAAACATTAAATAACATCATTTCAAAGATATAAAGTCAAACAGTAGGATAGTTGGGAGGTCACCAGGGTTTTCCCCAGATCCGTGATATCCCATAATTTTCATTCATTTGGATTCCTTAAAATAACTGTTCTTATTTTGAGTCATTCCCATTTGATTTTCTCATGTCCAATCGTAGAAACATAAACTTTGAAATCTGGAAAGTAAAATCACTGATCTTAATCGAGAGTTTTCTTAAGTGGCCCAAATCATTTAAGATGTAATTAACTATAGGGGCTTGCCTATATAAGAAACTTGGAACCCATGTGAAATAAACCCTATCAAATATTTATATTAGGTAGGGGAACTTATTGGCCTTATTTAAAATATTTTGCATACCAAATTGATGTCACAAATTCTTTAGTTTAGGTGATTGAGTCTACTACAGGTGATATATTTTTTCTTCGGGATAAGTGTATTACTTGGGATATCGTGCTTAGCCACCCAAACTATTCAAAATATGAGACTCATTTGGTCTCACTTATTTTTAAATAAAAATGTTACTTTCAAAAATCATATTCATATCAAAACTATTTTCATATTTTTACTATATTTTTTAAAATCAAAATTAAAAACGGCCTACAAATTTCGGCGACTCCGCTGGGGATTGGTTTCTCTCTCCATCTTTGATCAACTGGTTTTGTTTTCATACATCTGTGGTGTGTCCACGTTTCTCATGGGTCAGACTATCATTCTTCTGTTGACTTACTGTGCTCATTTCTTTCTTGAGTCAGTATCGCCAACTCTTGGATTCAATGGCTGTTTGTTTAGGGTCTGTTTGGCGCAACTGTGGATTATTTATAATCTGCTGATAAGCAGATTATTCTGATAATCTGATAATTTGCAGATTATCAGAATAACATGGCTTGTTGTTTGGGGCAGCTTATTCAGACTAGCTTATTGGTGGTTAAATGATATTTCTGCCCGTCTGATAAAACTATTTGGGGCAGCTTGTTCAGAATAACTTATTGATAGAAAATAAACATATAGTTCAGAAACATATGATAATCACAGATCAGTTCTAAAAGATATCATACAGTTCTCACACCCTAATGAGTACCATGAGAACTAAAAAAAGTACAAATACAATACGACAACAAAGAGAAATATTAAAATATTTAACTTCAGACTCTGGCTACGCCGGTTCTCATCTGCACTGTCAGACGGAGGAAACATCGGATTCACATGGCTGCTGGCATGACTACTGTCAGTGTAATATGAGGGACTATCAGCCCACCGGAAGAAACCCCAACGAGCTGAAACACCTCTGGCACAACCATAGAACTGCCTCCCAAAGCTATGCTTCTTATGTGACGTTAACAACGGAGACGGTAGTCCACAATAACACAAAATCCCTCTATCTGTACCTGATATCCTGGAAGTTATGTTTGTATAACTGCAAAAATAACAAAAGAATCAATGTCAGTTTAATGTATTTTATAAGTAACCAAAATTAAATACATATCAATATAAACATATAACCTTATTAAAGGAAAATTTGGTAGATCAACAGCCACAAATAGCATCTGTGATAGACTCCCTTAAAGCAATCATATCAGCCAAACCTTCACCCTCCTGATCTCCAAATTCATTAGATTCTATATCATCTTCAGGTAAGGAATGCACCCCACAAATCCTGTAGGTTGCTCGAAGACATTGAGTTCATCATTGTTAGCCATAATGAAGTCTGTATCTGATCGTGACGAATGTCTTCGGATGAAGTTATGTAGTGTCATTGTTGCAACCACAATATGCACATACTTTTGGAAAGGATACGACGAAATATCACGTAAGGTGACTCACTTATTCTTTCAAACTCCAAATGTTCTTTCAATTACCCCGCGTAAAGATGAGTGACATTTATTAAACATTTCTTTTCTGCCACGTACTGTGCGCCACTACCTCGCTCGAAATCAGGAATATGATATCTTGTGTCAGGGTAGGGCTTCAGGTATCCCCTTTGCATGGGATATCCTGCATCGACCAGATAATATTTTTCTGGTACGAAAAACAATGTTGATAAAAAACATTACATGCTAACATATACAAATTGGAAAACAAAACTAATTTGATGGGGGGTGAGGGAAACACTGCGATCTATTCCTAGTAGCAAGGGAGAAAATCCGACTGTCATGTGCATTCCCTTCCCAGCCCGCCACCACAAAGGAAAAACACATGTTGAAGTCGCATACAACCACAACATTTTGCATTGTTAAACCACTCCGACCGATGTATGCTACCTTCTTGTGGTTGGGTATTCGAGCATCAACGTGGGTACCGTCAATTGCACCGATACAGTTCTGTTTAATTAACCGTTAGAGAGTAATAATATTGTTAAAATATAGAATGTAATAAATTAAAAACACTAATAGTTACCTTGAAATATGACATGTATCTTGGATCGTTGACAATTTGTTCTGGAGTGGTAGCAAATGATGGATCCTCCGGTTTAAATATTTGAGCTGCTAAGCTAACAAGTGTATGTATCCCTTTTGAAAAATAACGATTAATTGTTTCGGATGAATGTTGAAATCTTTCCATAGCTCCTCGAACTAACTCATTTTGTGACAGAATGTACAGTGTTATAACCAACACCTCCCTACACGTAGTTCTAGAAGAACCCTGGAGGCCGTGATTTACACATAACTCGTGTAGAAGATCCATAAAAATAAGTCTCGTCATTCTGAAAATATTTCTGAATCTTATTGGATGGCCAGAAAGCATTTCATCAACCCATCTATCTCCAACAAAGGTGGATGTCATGCAGGGAATGCGAGTAGTCCTATGCCGGTAATAATCCAATAACAATATCGCAACGGCTGTAGCAAATGTCATTCTCCTACGACGTTCACGTTGTGGATCCATCCTAAATGATTTAAAATATAAATATTAATAGTCCACTATCCAAATATTTAATATGTTAGCATAAGGAGTTAAAAAAATCTCAAACACGAGAAGGTAGCATGCTTAAAAGTCCCAAACATATTAAAAATAAAACGACATAAGTCAAAGTTCAAATAGTGCAAATACATATACAATCCATTAAGAAATATCATTCATCGACCAAAACCCGCAAATATTCAAGAGGCATTTCTGGCTCTAGTGCAATGAATATTTTCATTCTAGTTGAATCCTCAAGTTTTTTCATACACTGTGCGTGAAATCTCCTATCTGCCACATTCAGGAATAGTACGCAAAAGTTTCAGACAGTCTAATATGCTCGCATCAGAGATAGGTAGAGCTGCAAAAGCTTCAATCAAATGATCGAAGGAGGTGTTCAACAAACGTTCTTTCTCTTTATTTTTCTTAGTAAACCCTGGCCCTCTTTATTGTGCTAGAGTCAGCCGTATCACTCTGGCTAATGCTAGGCACTTCTTCATCAGGTGTTAATGGCTCAGGAGTAAACTCATCTGGTATCCCTTCAAAAGTACTTTGACATGGGTTGAAAGTAAATTTTCCTGTTGAGACAACCCATTTAAATATTATGTCCAGTTTTCTTCAAATTCCGGCTCAATCCCGCACTGCTTATACTTTTTCGCTGCTGGTACCGCCTGTGACAGAACATTTTAGAGCAAATAGTTAAACAATCATAATTAGAGAAGCAATTTGGAATTAAAATCAAACAAATCACGAAGTATATATAAAATACCTCTAATTTTTCAGCCCACTATTCAGCGGGAGCATCAATTGTCCTTTTAATCAGATCCCAACCCAAACCTGTAGATCCACGTTTCAAATCCTTCCATATTTTTCATTCCTTCTTTAATTGATCTCATTTGTTTTTAAATTTCAGCTTATCATAATCCCTGTCAGTCAATTCTTTGAATCTCTTTTTAATATTTTGTCACCCTTCCTTATTAAAAAATGTTGTTGGCCTGTTCCCAATATCTATTTCTTTTATACAAAGATCGTAGAAAATATTTGTTACTTACTTATCCCACATTGCGGAGGTCCCCCCTTCAACTGATTTAGACATGATGAAGCTATAGAGAACAAATGAGAATTAAAAAGAGATGATATTTGAAGTAATAATACGTCCAGCACATGAACATCTCAAGCCCACAACAACATCAACCCAACAAGAACACCAGTCTCCAAACATAAACATTTGCCACCAACACAAACAAGAGCATAACAACTTGATCAATAACAAAAAAAGAAATATATGAAGAAACAAATGATTTATGTGATTCGGTCATTGACCTACATCCACAGTAAGACTTCGAAAATATTTTATTATGCAATTCCAAAAGGTTACAAGACCAACTCTAAATACATTGATGTCATTTCTTTGTCATTTCCCCAACTGTAAAGAATAAAGTCATGCTTTGATGGAACTAGCAGCCACATTAATGGAAATCACTACAATCATTTCTGTTATCTGTAAAGAATAAAACCGAAATGTATTGCAATGACCCGAAAGCCAAACATTGATGCCACTCAATGAAACAGGAAAAATGAAGTCATTCCCCCAACTGTAAAGAATAAAGTCATTTCCCCAACTGTAAAGAATAAAACCATGCTTTGATGGAACTAGCAACCAAGAATTCTAGAAAATTGGCCACATCAAAATAGCTAATTGCAATGAAACAGGAAGAACCAAGCTTTCGAATATGAAGGCAACAATGCATTATGTTATCTTTAAATGCAAAATTTCATAAATGCTAAACCTTGTCCCCATTCATCATCCAAAACTTAAACTAGATTTTCTATAACTTGCAAGGCACAGATAAGTAATCCAAGAACAGCTGGCACGTATAGATCTGTAAATTAGACCAATTTCCTATTTTCAAATTTCAGAACAACTCAAACCGAAATGTATTGCAAGGCACAGAAACTGTAAATATGGAACGAAACGAAGTGCGGCATATAGAACCGAAACATGTAAATGAACTGTAAATATAGAACCAGAGAAGTGCGTCATATAAATCCCAAAAAATGAGTGCGGCATATAAATCTAAATGCACTGTAAATATGTGATTCATTTCCATAGCAAGATCTAAAAATCCCTAAATGTAAGAGCTAAAAATCCCAAAAAAGCAAAACGTAAGGGCATAAAAACCAGAGAAGATCTATGGAGAACATTTCTAGAGCATATAGAAGAACCTAAAAAGCTTCGAAGTTGTCTTCTAGCCCTAAAAAGAAACCAGAGGAACACTAAAAAAAACATTCGAGCCGCATAAACGAACCAGAGAGATCAAAGGAGTGTCATTTCTATAGTTTACGCAATATCTCACCAGAAGTTTACGCACGAGAAGATCGATAAATGAGATCGCGAGGAAGAGCGCGAGAGAGAATCCACAGGGGCATAGGAGGAAAATAAGCCCTAGCCAACGCCGAACGGAACCCCTCCCCCGCATTCGATGGATAGAAGTATATCGAATACACGATTAACGACGATTTAAAAATGCAGCCCTAAACGCCGAAACAAACGCTGCGGCGGCGGCGTTTTGAAAACGCCGCCGCAGCAAAATAAGCTGCCCCAAACGGGGCCTAAATCATCCTTAAGCAGAAAGGTTCAGGAATCTCTAAGGTTTAGCGAGGTGGACCCCTAATAGATGTGGTGTGTCGAGGTCGGAGTGGGTCCAATGTGTAATGGATCATTTCCTATTTTGGGCTAGCTCCTATGTCTCATAATCGCTTCACTTCTCTTCTGAAATTTGTTTGTCCTTCTTTCAAGTCACATCAAGTTCCCTTTCAACTTTTCTCGACAATGTTGAAATCTCAAAACCCAATACCAAAGCAAAACAAATCACAAAATTTATGACAAAATTCACAAGAATAAATTTTAAAGGATACCCAGTTCGTTAGGCAATTGTGCTAATTTCAGTCTTCATACTGAAACTATAAGGTCTTGAACGATACTGACACTCAGAAATCTACAATTGACAGGAGTAATGACGTCCCCAAGTTTGACTTTTCTGTTCAAATTGCCCACCTATAAGAATGCCCGTCACATTGCTTCCACAATTCAGTTTGGGTCCGGATTTGAGGAATTTGAGATACTACTTGGAAAAACACCTCATGTGATAACAAAAATGGCTGCATCAAATGTTCAAGAACCGTCCTCCAAGTTCAACTTAAATGGTGAATATGATTTCCCTTCCCTCAAGAAAGTGAAAATCAGTTCCACCCTTAAAGCACTAGTTGTTCCATTAGTGAAAGGAAAAGCAATTCTGCATGAAAATGATTTGATAAATGTTCCTGCTCCTTCATACCCGACATTTGAGATTGACTCTTCCTCTAAATTCACACTGCTGATGCGTTCCCAAAGAAGGAACTGCAGGAGGAGGGAATTGAGGGCTCAGAAAGCACAAGAAGTCAAGCTAGCTTCAGCACATGCAACTTCTTTACTGGAGGCTGAGTCAATGGAGGAGAAAGTATTCGTAAAATTGCTGCCAGATTGACGTTACCACCCCGTCACCAAAGAGAAAAGAAAAAAAAATCTCAGTCTCTTACCCAAATTTGCTGCTTCTTTGAAAATATAACACGAAAGGAGAACTGCTCAGTTGTTGAGATCTTAAAAATGATGGGTTGTGTTGTATCCCCTCAAATAAAGAGGCGGATATTGGATGAATGTGAATCTATTCGACAACCTCGTAGACCCACCAAGAGTGCCTTAGAGGTGCCACCATCACGTATTTCTGCCAAGCTCCGGCTGGAGGATCGAATAATTACCGATGCTACTACTAGATTCAATGCTACAAAACAAAAATCATACAAACTACGATCATGATCAAGATCATCGCCCTTAAGGGGTGGTAAGAGATTGTCTACTGTTGCATCTGATCTGCGCACTAGGGTCGCTACTTCCCTTCGCCGTATTGATGTCATCAACGAGACACCCCGTCTCCGGTCGTCAGTACCTCAAGGGAGGGTTTGGAGACCTAAGGGAGCTAGTCAAGTGTCATCAGCAAGTGCAAGAAGCTCTCACCCTAGAGAAGAGCCCAAGTCCAAGATAGAAGTTGTCACACCAGAATCTAACATAAGTACAGAAGTCCGCCAGGGTCCACCAGTTGATCTTAAAGTGATTAAAGGAGACTCAATTGAAGGAATACTAGAGGAATTCAGACTTGATATTGCAGAGCTCTCAAAAGAACAACAAACGAATGATGAAAGTAAAGATTTTAGTTTGATGGATAATATGGAAGAAGGGTATGCAGCATTCTCGTTGTTGAAACCCGAACTTCTTCATCATCACGTGATGCTTTACAGCCTGTAGAAACGAGCACCCATGATGAATTGCGAAGAGAAATTCAAATACGAGATGAGCAAATGGCTGAGATGGCGAAAAAGTTGGAGGAGACGATGGTTGTCGTCGCTAAACTGCTAAGTCAACCACAATCTCCATTAACTATTTCCCCAGAAGTGAATCGAGTGGAGGTTGTACCTGTTTCAGAAGGAAGAAACGGCCCCAGTCCTTCTAGCAGAAATAATCCACCAGAAAAGGAGTCAGTTCAAATTTTGGTACCAGAAAAGAATATCCAGCAAATAGTGGAAGCACGGATACAAAAGGCTTTAGCTCAATCCAAAGGAGGATTGTCAGTTTTAAGAGGAAGATCATATCCAGAAGAGTTCAATTTGGTTCAATATCCAAAGGGCTTTGTGTCGCCAACCTTTAAAATATTCGATGGAACAGGAAACCCTCGTCAGCATGTTGCACACTTCCTGGCAAGTTGTTGTAACGCGGG
>JXCR01090470.1:258922-273833 GCA_002079205.1 Phalaenopsis hybrid cultivar
CATTGCTCTGCCGACAGTTTGTGAATAGTCTTTCAGGGGTTGTTTTTGATTGGTATGTTGAATTGTCTAATGGCTCAGTTAAGACATTCGCAGAATTAGAAGACTTATTTATCAAAAAGTTTGCTAGAGCTCAGCACCATATCACCATTGGTGATCTTGTGGTCGAGCGACAAAAGTCAAATGAGACTCTAGTTGACTACATTCTGCGTTGGAGAAACTTAAGCATGAAGTGTGAGCCACAATTACAAGAGCAGCATGCAATTTGAATTTTGCTCAAGCATATACATGGTCCGATAGCCTTCATGCTCAAAGGATTCACCATTAAAACATTTGAAAAGCTATTAAGTAAAGCCGTAAGTTTGCAAGAAGAGGTTAAGCAGTTCGGATTTCCAGAGAAAAAAGAGAAATCAAAGCCAATGAACACGTTTGAGAAAAAGACTAGAACAGTGGCAGCGGTGGATAGATGCAAATAACCGATACATATACAATTAGAGCAGCCGAAACACAATTACCAATCCTCTTAACAATACCATCAACAATCATTTCAGCAGAAGTCATATCAGACAGATGGAAGACGACTTCCGACCATAACAGAACGTTTGAATAAGATATATCCTTTTAAGGATGAAGTGGTAGGAAAGATGTTCCGCAACCTGCTCAAGAAACCTGAATTTCAATTACCTGAGCCCAAGAAGCCAGAAGAGGTGGATTAGAAAGATCATCCATTATATTGCCCATATCACAGAATGATCGGACATACTATAGAAAATTGTTTTGTTTTCAAGAATTGGCTCAAGAAAAACTTAGAGAGTGGAAGCATAACAATCCTGAAAGAATATTTGAGAGGGACCTGAAAGAGGTTTCATCACTATGATTTCGGTCGATCTGTTTGTCTCAACTTATTCCTACGCAATTGTCAATAAATGAAATGTCTTTTAATTACTATTGTACTACTTTTGTTGTCAAGAAGGATGTTAGTGATATTAATGTTTGTCTGTCATTTCCCTCCCATCGCCATAAATAAAAAATAACTTGTTGTTTTTCAGAACTGTTCAGTGTTGGAAGGCACAGTTAACAAAACATTCAGTGTTTATCAATCGGATAATCGAGAAAGAAGTAATCAAAGATAAAAATTCCAGCATTGTGAAAGATACTGCGACTTTATGGGAGAATGAAATTAATGTCTTAATAACAAAGTCATCCACTTTAAAGAATTCAGACTGAGTCCTAAGTTGATTTCAAAATAAGATAGTGTGGTTGAAATACGAGTAATTGACTCAGGATATCACGAGTCTTTTAATCTTCTGCCAAGTGACTGAGTCCTAGTTTTCGAATGAGTTATAATATCATAGAATTCATTTTAAGAAATATTTGAGAACTATTAGTCAGGAGAGTTTGGACATTCAAAATCTTTAAAATACGTTCCACCAGATATAGTAATTCTCAGAAAACAAACGGAACAAAAAAAGTGAAAGTCTTCCTGAGAAAAAGCTTGAGGTGAGCATAAAATCAAAAATTGGTGACTCAATTCAGATATTCAAAATTTTTAAATCATGCTCTCCCAGATATAGTAATTCTCAACAAAATAAGGAGAAATGATACAAAAAAGAGGAAATCAAAGCAAAAATGTGAACGTCTCCCTGAGAAGAAGTTTGAGGTGAATATATAATAAAAAATTGGTGTCCGAATTTCCCCTAATTAATGAGGACTTGGAGACTCTCTTAAGAAAATTCTTCCGATATTATGCTCAGAAAAAAGTTAAGTGATCTCGTGTCTTTTGGTCGGCTATTAATTAACTCAGAAATATCTTTGGTAAGTGAAAAATATTTTGATCACACGATCAAGATTTTTAAAATCTGCTTAGGCTCAGAAAGAAAGAATTAAAGAGATGACGATGATATTAGCAGTTAATGGAAATTCAACCATGAAGTCAAATTCTTCAGCGCCCAGCAAATACAACTCCAATGACAATTTGAAAAACGTCAGAGAGACTCCTCAAAGACGACAAGAACAACTTTTACAGAATCAATTTCAAAGCAAGCGACAATTACTACAAATGAGGCTACGAGGTTGCAGCCTCTCGAACTGTGATGTCCTTAGAAATAGCACATATTTATGTGTACTTGAGAGAATTTAATTCTGAAAGTACCTTAAAGAATGAGTTATTTTTAGACATACCTGCAGTCAACGAATGATACCTCGAGAAGTAATATGCCTCGTGATATTTCAAAGACTGTCGTTCTTAGAAACATGGATGTTGCACTTGTCTAAAATTGGGTCCACTTCCTCCTGTGGAAGAGGTTAGCTCGCTCTATAGAACTACACTCTTCTCAGACCCTTGCCTGATGCATATGAGGTTCGGCTGGTTCTACATATAGAGCCGCATCTCTTCCCACAGGGATAATTCTTCGATCAACTTTGGGGTTGGATGCGAATCTCCGACTTTCCCTCTTGGGATTAATATATGAACCTCCAACATTCTTTTTCAATGGACCTTTTTTTTCAGAACATTCATAAGCCCTATAATTCTTCACAAATATCCATATATTTGCAACATCCACATAAACTTTCACACAATTCTACACTGCATAAATTACTACAAGCATTTTTCACAACTCGCCTAAATTCTACAAATTCTATAAGAATTTCACAAACTTTCCACAAATTCTCCTTCAAATTTCAAATTCTCTGAGAGTCGGTGCAATGATTCTGATTCCTTCACATATTTTCATATTCTATCCACATATTTTCCATATTTACGATATTTCAAGATCAGTGCAAAGATTCTGATTCCTTTAAATATATATTTCATGGGCCGGTGCAAAGATTCTGATTTTGTTCACATATTTTCATATTTCATCCACATATTTTCCATATTCACGATATTTCAGGGTCGGTGCAAGGATTCTGATTCTTTTAAATATATATTCCATGAGTCGATGCAAGGATTCCGATTCCTTCACATATTTTCATATTCCATCCACATATTTTTCACATTCACGATATTTCAGGGTAGGTGCAAGGATTCTAATTCTTTTAAATATATATACTCCAGGGTCGGTGCAAGGATTCCGATTCCTTCACATATTTTCATATTTCATCCATATATTTTCCATATTCACGATATTTCAGGGTCGGTGCAAGGATTTTGATTTCCTTAAATATATATTACAAGAGTCGGTGCAAGGATTCCGATTCCTTCACATATTTTCATATTTCATCCACATATTTTCCATATTCACGATATTTCAGGATCGGTGCAAGGATTCTGACATATTTTCATATTTCATCCACATATTTTTAACATTCACGATATTTTAGGATCAGTGCAAGGATTCTGATTCCTTTAAATTTTGTATTTCAGGATCGGTGCAAGGATTCCGATTCCTTCACATATTTTCATATTCTATTCACATATTTTCCATATTCACGGTGTAAGGATTCTGATTCCTTTAAATATATATATTTCGGGATCGGTGCAAGGATTTCGATTCTTTCCATAAAAATTTTTTTTGCACTTCATAAGTTTTCACAAACCTCTATACTCACAGTTCCATAATTTCCACAACAATCTCTGCAAAATTCAACACTGAACTCTACAATCTCAGCATTTAGGATAGGTGTGAGTTCCTGTGCTCTCCTTCTCAAACTAATCCTCAGCAAGGGTTCTGAATCTTCGATTTTGATCAAATATGTTTGTTAATCCCCAACGAAAAGCTTTCGAAGATATTCAATGCACTGTTACCTTTGGGTTGGGAACCCTCCAGCGGAGGGCCCAACTCATTCATTCACAAACTATTTCTCGAGTTGGGGGTTCCCGATTGGGAACTCAACTCAAGCCCAATTTCATATCAAGTTCAATATTTGGTTGGTTTACTTAAACAATTCTTTGGTTCGTTGATCCATTCAGTCAACACCAATATGCGCGGTGTGCTTGCTCAGCACACCACACCTATTGGGGGTCCATTTGTTGACCTCATTTTTAAGGTCATTTCTTTTTTCTTATGGTCTTAGAATCTAGCTCTAGGAGTTCTTATTGACCATCTTAGAAAACTAGAATTGGGACCCATCATTTTAGAAATTCCAAAACACTTCCTATATTCATGTGATGTCTAGCATTTATGGTCTCAAAAGCATCGTCTTATGGACGAGCGGTTAAGGGCCATTATATGGAGACTCAGGGAGAAGTTCCTAATAGAATTTCAAGCCCTAGGAAAACCTCGTCAGGACTTTATCGACACATACACTCACCAAATGCACAAAATTTACAAAATTGCACGAGGTCGGACTTCAATTGAGCCTAAAAGACGGGTGAAAATGTGAACTTCTTTAGACGACATCCGACGACAAAATGGACTGCGCTAACGCGTCCGTTACACCAATTTTGCTAGGAAAAGACACTTATATTGCTACAATTCCGTGCACGGATAAATGTCACGGAAATAGATAAAATCGTTAAAACGACCTTTGACGATGAAACAGACCGCCTCAGCGCATCCAGAATGTCAAAATTACCTAAAAAAGACATCCAATTTGCAATGATTTCACGCACGAATGAAAATGTGCAATCAAATTTTTACTTTAAAAATTAAGTATTTTCATACTTATTTTTTTTTAATTATATAATATTTATAAAACCTAATCTCTATTGACCTAACCCGCGGCATTCCTCCAGTCGCATGTTTCTTTTCCCTTCTTCGACCGAGAGCGGCTCGGGCGTGCCCTAACTCCCGCGACTCGGCACCCAGGCATGGATCAATCGAGTGGCGCCATGGCTCTCCGAGCTCAGTCTTCCTCTCTGGCATCTCCTCTGTCATTCGCGCACGCAGCTTGCCTCCTCGAGCTCCGCTCGACCGCCCGGCTCGCCTGTTGGCGTATGTCGCGTGGTTAATCCCTTCTTCTCGAGGTCGCTTCCTCCTCCCTAAATGTGATCCTTCCTCTTCTGATACCTCATTCGACCACTCCAACAGAGGTAAAATGACCCATTTCCCCTTTTCCTGTGGATATAAAACCCCACCTTGGGGAGTCATTCAGTGTTGGCCGAAATTTTTGAGAGTGGGGAGGTGCTGCCAAAATCTCCTCTAATTTCATTCTTACTTGTTCTTTTCATCCTCTGCGGTCTNGCTCCGCCCGACCACGTGGCTTGCCTGTTGGGGTATGTCGCATGGTCGATCCCTTCTTCTCGAGGTCGTCTGCTCCTCCCTAAATGTGATCCTTTCTCTCCCAATACCATATTAGACCGCTCCAACAGAGGTAAAATGACCCCTTTCCCCTTTTCCTGTGGATATAAAACCCCACCTTGGGGAGTCGTTCAATGCTGGTCGAAATTTCTGAGAGCGGGGAGGTGCTGCCAAAATCTCCTCTAATTTCATTCTTACTTAGTCTTTTCATCATCTGCAGCCTAGGGGCTGTTGAAAATTTCTAGAGAAAAAAGGAGAGTGGCTTTGGGGTACTGTTGAAGAGGCTGTATTTTTTTTTATTTGTTGTTTCAAAGGTTGTTTTCCTTCTTCTTTACTGTGGGAGGTCTTAGGGAAGAAAAATCTGCTAACATCTTATCCAAAATTTGATTTTCGTGTGATGAAGTGTGGAACATTCGTTGGTGGTTGTTTCTTGAAGCTTTTAGGTTCTTCTTGGCTAGTTTTTTTTTTGCGTGCTGGGAATCTGAGGGATTTGTTGGTTGCTACTTCATGAAACTTTTAGGAAGAGGATTCCTTTGGAAGGCATTTTATTGGATCTGTCTTACTTTTTTTTGCTTTAAGTCGAAATTAAGAGGTATTTATCTTCCTTCCTCTGATTTGCAACGTTTTCGATGGCATCTAAAAATGCTTCTTTGCTCTTTTAAAGCATGTGAAAGCTTCTTTGGGCTTAATGTGTTCCACTTGGTGGATTTGGGGGTTTGCATCTTTATGAGTTGCATGTGCACGGGTGTGGTATTCTCCTGTTTCCCAACTCTAAGGCATAGTTTTATGCATGTTAAAATATGATGCGTTGCTTGGATTGAGACATTAAACTGGTTTATTTTGTTTCTTTAAAAAAAAGAAGATAAAATAAGAATGGAAGAAAGGTGGGAGATATTTCGGCTAGCCTAGGTATGGAGAGGTTTGATAGAGCTTGTTATTTTGCCCTCATTCAGTTAATTTCTTAGCTTTGATGTTTGCTCTTTTAATCACTTCATATTCGCAAATGGTAGCATGACATGTGAAAGTAAAAATCTAGGCATGTTTCGAGATTTGAGCATGGATTCTTGCTAGGTTTAGTGAGAAATAAAGCATACATGGGCTGCCTTCTTTTCTTTCTCTGCTCAAAATATATGGTGAATGAGGTTTCTTTTTGAAAAGTTTTAGTTTTTATTCTATGGAATGCATGCTAAAAAAGATGCAATGTTAAAGCTTTTCTTATACCTATTTTGTTCAAATGGAGGTTGGAATTAATTTCAATGCTAAATAACATGTTGGCATTGGGAACTTGTTTATGCTTATTCGTTCCTGTTACTTGCTGTAGTTTGGAACATATATTAGTTCTAATACCTAGGAATATAAGGCTCTAATGGATTTGGATTTGATTTGGATTTGATGGCCATGTTTTTCCGATCTTGTTGGGTATGATTTGGATCTTTTTGGAATAGATTCATGCTGGAAAGGCTACTATTTATTTTTCCCCTCTTGTTGGGTACAATTTTGATCTCTTTGGAGAGGGAAAATGCTAAAAATTTTGTTTTGTTTTGACCCATTTGTTGAGTGCGGTTTTAGTCCTTTGAAAATGGAAAATGCTGGAAATTTTACTTTATTTTTCCCATGTTAGTAAGCTCGGTTTGGGCTCTGTTTTTTATGATTTATATTAGTTGAAGTCTCTTATTGTTTTGGACTATTTTTGGGTTTGATTTGCCCTTGTATTGGGCTTGGGTTGCCCTTTTTCTGGGCTTGGTTCGGGCTTCCTTTGGTGATTTATATTGGCTGAGGTTTTGGAATATTTCTTGAGCTTGGTTTGCCATTGTATTGGGCTCGGGTTGCCCCTTTTCCTGGAGCTTGTTTGAGGCTAATTTAATGATTGTTTGCGAGCTTTTAAACTGCTAGGTTTGCTGTAGCAAAGCTGTAGGAAGTTGTTGTTGACTGTAGGAAGTTCAGAATTGCTGTTTATAGCAGTTTGGAAGCTTAAAAGTGTTATTAATTGTTGTAGTTAGTTGTTTGGGTGTTGTAATTGGTGATTGGACCCATATAGATGCTGTTTGGTGGCTATTTGATGGCTGACTTTGTGGTGATTTTATTCCTTTTGTGAGCCTTACCCGTGAGCTATTTGGAAGCCAGTTTTTGGGTTGTTTTCGCTTGCCCATTCACTCTCTTATTTATATCAAAGGCAATGTAATAATAATACCCACCAGAGTTCTCTTTCACTATTCGTGGTCGTGCATGGGGTTTGTTTCCCTCTTTTCTGCCTTTGGCCATGAGCTTCATTGTTGTTGTCAGTATTGTATTTGGCTTGGATTTAGCTTTCCTTTCATTTCTCCTGGATGTGGATCTTTTCCTTTAATTCTTTTATGATTGAAGATGTTTGGTTTGAGATTGGTTTTCCCCTTTATTGTCCCTGGCCGCAAATCTTAATGTGGTGAATTTTCACCTTTGCTGTGAAGGTCGGTTCATTGATTGGGTGAGCCGTACTTGGAGCATTTTCTACTAATATGTTTGGGCTACATTTTAAAGTTTTATTCGCCACATTCTGAAGTTTTATTCTTGAAGGTTTAAATTATATTTTGAGGCTTTTAAAACTACTTTTTGTGATTGATTCAGTCATTTTTTTAACGAGTTTTAAATGTTTTTAGGCCGACGCACTTACAATTTTACTCTAGGCTTTACTGATTTAACTTTGTTTTAAAAGTGGATTGACCTCTTTTCGTTTCTTTTGTTTTCTTTTTTTTAACGGTCAAGTTAAAAATGAGAATTTTTTATTTAATTATTTTCGGAAATGATTCATGATCATAAAGAAAAATATGAAGAAAAAGAAAGGGAGAGGAAATTAAAAATGAAATTTGGTATGTTGAGATGATGGAACCTAAAGAGGATATATGATAACAAATCATTTATTATTCCTTTTGCACAAGAAAGATGAAATTATAATTGGAAGAATAGTTGAAATTTGAAACAAATTAAAAGTTTAAATGACGATTAGGAACATGGGCTGAAAGATCAGTATATTTGCATTTAAGTCCCTTAAGCTTTGAATAAACTTAAACATAATTGCTTTAACTAGGATTGAAACATATTTCACAACCTTTTTACCAAAATTATAGGTTTGCCCCTAGGTTTTAGGAGTCTGATAGCGAGCTGAGCTTGATCTAAAGATGTTCGAGGATTAGTTGAAAAATATTTAATTGAAGATAGACACTTTAAAACACTTCAGACTCAAACTAAAGTGTAGGCTTCTTAGGTCTTAGGAGTACACCCTAAGAAAGTTCATCATCCTAATTTTCAAATGAACCTAAGAAGCCAGACATCTGACCCTAGTTCATAAGTTAATTAGGACACTAGACACGATGGTGCACTAGATTGTGATTCATGACTGATTTAATTAAATCAAATAATGAAATTTTTGTCTTAACTTGACCAAAACTGAAACTCAATGCCCTGTGATTTGAGCTTGAGTCTTACACTCAGATCCTCCTGACAATTGGGGACATTCCCAATATCACATATAAATCTCTTATTCTTGATCCTTTATATGTGATATTGTATTTTGTTTTATTTGTTTGTCTTTTTTCTACGATTTGTCTGTTTTCTCAAGTTTTTCAGGTCATGCTTTCTCCTTTTGCACAAAACATACTAGCTAAACTTAAGAGAGCAGCAAGACTCCCAAATATATAAGTTTGATTTGCATTACAGTATTTTATTTCTTAGCACGTTATACTTTTCCTTCTATCATGCATACTCTTTTGCATAGTCTGTTGTACCATTTTCTAGTCTGTTATATTGTAGTCTGTTATGTTATTTTTCTAGCATGTATACTGTTTTGCATAGTCTGTCATACTGTTTCTTTAGTTTGTTATAGTATTCTCTTGACATGTAATATTATTTCTTTCTTCTTTTATATATCACATGATTTATTTGCTTTGATACACACTATGCCTTAGTATAGGATAACCTAGTGGTTAGGTGCATTTTCAAAACTAAAACTAAACCCGAAGGTGCTACAACGAAGAGCTTAGAGCGAACATCGTGGGCAGCATGACGATGAGCAACTTCAATATAGATCTACAAGATCAAAACACATTCACATCAACTATCACCTACTTTAGTTTAAATAACAACTCCTAAGATCTCGAGGTAGTTTGCCTAGTGCAACATAAACCCTCATATATTACCTTTAGGCTTTTGCACAACTCTGGTTATGTAATTATAAGTCCTAACACTTTAGGATTCTGAGATTACTGTACGGTACGGTGTAAATTCTCCTATCTTTTTAGGTTGTTTGCACGATCGGATATCGTACGAATATAAGTCTTGAATTCTAAATAACTTACAGGATTAAACATTAAATAACATCATTTCAAAGATATAAAGTCAAACAGTAGGATAGTTGGGAGGTTACCGGGGTTCTCCCCAGATCCGTGATATCCCCTACTTTTCATTCATTTGGATTCCTTAAAATAATTGTTCTTATTTTGAGTCATTCCCATTTGATTTTCTCATGTCCGATCGTGGAAACCTAAACTTTGAAATCTGGAAAGTAAAACCACCGATCTTAATCGAGAGCTTTCTTAAGTGACCCAAGTCATTTAAGACTATAGGAAACTTGGAACCCAGGTGAAATAAACCCTATCTAATTTTTATATTAAAAAGGGGAACTTGTTGGCCTTATATAAAATATTTTGCAGACCAAACAGATGTCACAAATTCTTTAGTTTAGGTGATTGAGTATACTACATGTGATATGTTTATTCTTCGGGATAAGTGTATTACTTTTGGTATCGTGCTTAGTCACTCAAACTATTCAAAATGTGAAACTCGTTTGGTCTCACCTATTTTTAAATCAAAATGTTACTTTCAAAAATAATATTAATATCAAAACTATTTTCATATTTTTTCTATATTTTTCAAGATCAAAATTAAAAACGATCGACGGTGCTCAATCTCTCCTCTGTCTGAAAGCCTCGTGCCTACCCCTCTCCCCTTCCCCACTCCCTCATGACTTCGCTCAAATATGCCTTCCCGAACGAACCTTCGAAATATAGTCACCATTAGAGCTAGCTCGAAAGGTGATAGTTTGCATGCAAAGACCACTGAAACTTCTATAGTTTTCATCCTTCCGCTCCGCTCCAATTAGAAAATAGTGAGGAAGAAAATTCATTTGCGCCAGACTTTATCATTTAAATTTTTGTTAAGTGAAATAAGTCTTTCATAGGTAATGTTTAGGTATTAGGTATGTATGAAAATCTGTGTGATGTATGTTCTATTAAGTGCATAGGTAATGTGGTGTGCATGTCCAAATTTAAGTTTAGGTTTTAGATATGTATATATATACAAATAAGAATTGAGTGGCATGTATGAAAATATTCACAAATATGTATTGTGGTATGTGTGTAAAAATTGAATTTTAGGTGTTATGTATGTATATACATAAGAATTGAGTGGCATGTATGAATATCTTTGTAAAAATTGAAGTTTAAGGGTTAGGTGTCAGATTTTTGAATTCAGGACGACACACATGATGAAATGTTTGCGCTAAAGGATACCACGGGAATTTTTTAAGAGATTGCCCATGGTTTGAATGAGAATGATGAAAAAAGTGAATAAGAAAATTTAGGTTCATCTTCGATGGCAAGTTTTTTAGATGAAACTTAATAACAAAGGTACGCAAATCATATTTTAGTTGTTGTTACTGCTACTTTCTGTCTTTTATTTTTATGTTTTGAGACATAGCTCTTTACTCTCGTTTTTCCTGTTTTTAGGCATAACTGATACTTGTGTTTTACCTTTATTGCACTGTTTCTTTCTGCTTATGATTTAGTATTAATCTTTTAAATGTCATTTCTTTGTTTGCAGATGACCACAAGTGGTGCAGATGGTCAGCCACCTTATAGACCCCATTTTGGGGACCATTGTGACCACCTACCATAGCAGAAAGAATAGATCTTGTACTCCTTTCAATGCTTCCACTATTGCTACACCTCCTCTGGCACCACCTCCCCCAACTGTTGCTACTACACCTCCTCTGGCACCTCCCACATCGGCTGCTGCTAAACCTCTTGCAGCACCTCCTCTCGCACCCGTTGCTGCCACCCCTCATGTGGTACTTGCTTCAGCACCCAATGCTGCCCCATCTCCTATGACGCTTGTTGCTTCCACACCTACTCCCCCACCTGCAGGTGGCATAGCTCTTGAGCCTAACCCGTCAACTCCTGCCCCTGTGAGGGTACACTTACTGTCAGAGGGGGACTCATAAATTATTTTTAACAATATATTATGTTTATTATTTAAGCTATATGTTTTTGGTAACTAATTTGTTTCTTAAACAGATTCATTCCACACAAGCTACCCGTCACCTGCATCACAAAGATTATTAGGAGCAAGTACGATGAATCCTATCTAGCGTGAAAGTAGATACATGTAGCCACTCTGGACATGTGATTCAGGGAGTTTGAGGTACAATCATGTAATTTGTCAAATTTTCAAATTTAATTTAATTTTTTACATTGACACATGGATTATTTTTTACATTGCATAAGTCTTTCACCTAGCTCTCAAAGCACCACCACTAAATTTACTGAATCTTCAAGATTCAGGCCAGCCATCGCCTTGCCAACATGTTTACGATAGCCCGCCGGAGGGGCAAGCGGCCTGCCTGGATTGGCGAGGGGCCTCTCCTGATTATGAGAGGAGGAGGCAGGCGAACCGAGTGAACCAGGCGATGGAGGGGGCCCGGGGAAATGTGCTTCATATTGGCAGATCAGTCCCCCATATAGAGCATTACAGGAGACTGGTAAGAATTTTTTAGATATTAAAACATTAACTCAATTTTTGGAGTAATTTTTAGCGCAAACCATTTTTTTGCGCTAAGCAAACCAAAAAGTTGAGTCGTGTTACCTCCGTTGCAGAGCTGCATGTCCAAACTCATCGGCGCCGGGAGACTACGCTGTGGGTCCGGAGCATTCTCGGCGGGTTGTTGTAACTTAAAAACCTTAAATTAAAAGTTTATTTTGACTCTAAATCTGAAAGTGTCAATTAAGCGCTAATTTTCGTTATGCAGGAGTTCAAGCAGCTCAGGAAGAGGCACTTGACGCCAGCAGCATTGATAGTCATTCTACCACTGTGCATTCCGAGTACAAGCTTTGGACACAAGCGACAGAGAGGAAGAAGGGGAGGGTTTATGGCCTTCGAGCGAACGGCATAGCCTTCACGGCTGAGCTCTCCCCTGACCCCTTTCTTAGTTCCCTGAGCTCCTCATAGCCAAATAGGAAACTTTTGCAGGCAGGGACTGCAATGAACAAGAAGATCTGCCAATTGCACTGCAAATGCTACAAGGCCAACATAGAGTCGAGGACTCTACAATGTGCATGGCGGAGACCTTAGCAAATGACAACTGATGACATTCGTGCAGTAGGAGGAGGAGAAGGATGAAGATGATAAATAGTTTTTTTAATGTTTTCTTTTATTTGTAAGTATTATGTTAAACATTTGTTGAGAAAATTTTTGAATTAATTTTACCATTCTTATTTGGGATGATTTGCATCATTATCTTCATTTTATTAATGATATTGTTAAAAGATTTGATATGGGATATGGCTATGCTTAATGTGGTATGTGATGTGGAATAAGTTTTGGTGTAGGTTGTGAAAATGTAATTGATATTCTAATTTTATTTTGTATAACAGACTCACGTCAAATTTGTGCCCGTTTTTGGAAGCAAAATTCGACGCTACATCTACAATATTTTTTTTGTCATTCTACGATATTTTCTGACACAAATGAGACATTGATTTGACGCTAAGATTCATTGTTGGATATTTTCAGACGTAAATTTTGACGCACGTTACTCATATACAAAGTTGATGCTAATACGACGCAAAAAACTAAAGCAAATTATTTGCATCAAAACATCTCAACATAAATTAGACGAAATTAAAATTGCCGACCCTCGTCGGAAGAAGTTAAACACAAATCTGATGATAACATTTAAATATCGTTGGATTTGCATCTGAATTGCGTCTGATCAATCCAACGCAAATATGCTAAATTCCTGTGGTGCCCACAATAAAAACACTCCTAGCCCATTACAAAATTGTTATCAAATAAGCATACCTTTGCATCTCATAGCCCACTATTCTGGCAGATATCTCTTTTCCAACTGCTCTTAACCTTCAATGGATAAGTATAGATAAAATTATGCTATATTGGTTTTTTCAATACCAGTTTTTAGGAAGTCTAACCAGCAAGAAGATAATTATTTTGCTCCTTATGCTGTCCATACCATTGCATATTCTGTAAGAGGTGTCTTGGGGGAGGGTGTCTTGGATTGCAAGAATTTGATCAAAGGCAATAATACTGATATTATTTACCATTTAGATACTTGAATGACTTCTAAATCTCTTTTAGAGCCCATATTGTATGGGAAACTACAAATATTTCTGATGCGAAAAATTATCACAATTTCTTTTATGATTCTATGGCGATAACTTAATTAAATGAGAAAATTTATGCTTTCTTTACTCCACCGCTTACCAGCCCTAAGTTGATTCTATGGCAATAACTCATCCTGTTTCAATTGGTTTACATCGGGGATTAGCTTTAAGCGCATATCTTTTTGCTATATTTATGGATTTTTTACTGAACATTTACAGGAGAATATACATTTGTGTATGTTTTTTGCTGATGATATCCTTTTTGAGAATAAGATTAAGGGAAAGTTCTAGAAAAACTTGAATTATGGAAGTCAACTTTAGAGTATAGAGGCTTTCGTTTGAGTAAATCTACAACCAAATACATGGAATGTAATTTTGGTAATAGTAGATCTAGTAGTATGGTTGTAACAATGGGTGATCAAATCATTAAAAGAAGTTAATGTTTTAGATGACTTGGGTCTATTGTTAAAAGCAATGGTTATATAGATGATGATGATGTTATTAGTAAAGCTCAAGTCAGATGGTTAAAATGGAGGGTTGCATTAGGCTTATTATGTGATAGAGTAGTACCGCTTAAACTTAAATGTAAATTTATAAGATAGTGGTGAGACCTGCAATGATTTATGGCGCGGAATGTTAGCTAGTAAAAGAGAAACAAAAAATTAAGTTAAGTGTTACTGAGATGAGAATGCTCAAGTGGATGAGGGCTTTACATTTAGAGATAAAATATGAAACAAATATATCAATGAAAGAGTTGGAGTAACTCTAGTGGCGAACAAAATTAGAGAGAGTTGCCTTAACAGGTTTGATCATATTAAAATTCGACCATCTGTTGAACCTGTTTGGAGAGTAGCTGTGTTAGATTTGACTTTTGTTAAGAAATATAGACGTAGACTTAAAAAAACTTAGGCATGTTGTACAAAAAATAATCTTAATTTATTTGAATTAAACAAAAATATGACACTCAATAGAACACAATGGAGAAAATAGATTCATGTGGTCAGCCCGACTTAGTAGGATAAAGGCTTATTGTTGTTGTCGTTGTATATGATATAAGTTATNCATTGGTTTTATGACTTGTTTGGCGAGACTCGCCAAAGCACTCAAACCAACCGAAAAGTACCTGCTAATAGTCTCTGATGAGTGCTGAAAGCGTTCCATGGCACCACGCATTGACTCGTTCTGTGATAATATATAAAGAGTAATCGCTAAGACCTCACGGTCAGTCATCCTTATTGACCCATGGAGGCCATGAGATCCAATGAGTTCTGCTAAAAGATCTGTGAAAACCTCCTGTGTCAT
>JXCR01090470.1:294107-309024 GCA_002079205.1 Phalaenopsis hybrid cultivar
CTCTTGCAAGCATGTTGGGATGTGTATTGTGAAACTTTTTGTTTATCTTTCGTTTAGCATGAGATATTGAAGAATCTATTTGGTCTTTCATGCATGCTAGGGGGTTTCGGCTTTGGCATCTTAAGACTTGCTCTTACTTAAAATGAATGCTAGAGAGTTCACTTTACTTTTTATACATATGTGGGGGGCTCGGTTTAGCTCCTGCGGCTTTCCCTTACTTGGAACGCATGTTAGGAGGAAATTTATTTAATCTGGAAAGCTTTGTATCTTGTTTTGAGGGCTTGATTTAGCTCCTCGTCAGGCACATCCCCTGTTCAAATATTTGTTGGAATGATTTCATGCTTGGAATATTTAGATATGCAGGTTGTTCCTTGGCTTTGGATGGCTCGTTTTTACCTTAAGGTGGTTGCGACTTTAATTCCTATTAAAACCTGAATTTGTATCAATGTTTGGGTCTTGTTTTAGCCTTGTTGAGCTCGGTTTTGGCTTGGTTGGAGTCTCGGCTTTGGCTTGAAATGGCTAGAACTCTATTTTTTTTATGGAAGCCTGAATTTTAATATTGTTGGGTGTGGTTTTGGTGTTTCTTAAACTCGGTTTTGGCTTGTAATGGCTCAGTTTTGGANAAATTCAAAACAACAAATTTATACTATGTATATGCGCAGCTGATGGGATATTTATAAACATTTACTCACAGAAATCTGATAGTTTATATATGGATTTGTGTACCTGATTTAATTTATTACGAAGAATATCTTATTAAAGGATTTATAATAATAAATATATTTATAGCTAAGTTCATGGTGATAGTTTGATCCAAAAGGAAATATGGCAGGGTGCTCATTTTATTATTTTTTAAAGGAGATAATTTAAAGAAAATAAAATATAAACGTTTAAGCCATATAAGATTACCCTCAGATGGTACTGACATTGGGTGCGAACGTTTAAGCCATATAGGATTACCCCCAGATGGTACTAGCAGGGGATGCGATGTACCCGTGCATGATAAAAGAAATGATAAAGATTTACTTTTGGCTGCAATTTTGAGGGTACTTTTAGGTATATTTTTAAGGGTACATTGAGGTACATTTTTTTAGAATACCTTCGAGTAAGACAGTAATTTTGTTATATCTCTTAAAGAGGTGAAAAATAATAAATATTTACATTGAAATGAGAATGAATAAATTTAAAATGAAAGTTTGAAGTTTTGTAAGGAAATGAGTTGTATTTTCTTTTGGTTATTCATGCATATCATTGTCATAATAATTTAAAGCATATTATAATTATAATTAGTCACTAAGCTAAACATACTATTGAATTTAATATTTTCTTTTAGGAAAAGAAAAGTTGTAGGTTGTAGGTTGTTATGTCTGACAGATGGAATTTAATTTACAAGAGGAACACTATCAGTCACTTTTTATGATAGTTTCTTTATGTTGGTTTCTTGAGATAGTGATAGACTGTTCAATACTATTTTGAGATGTTGTTTATGGATAAGGGGCTTGGATGCAATAATTGAGAGTTGCTCTCTCTCTCGTTACCTCACTCAAATTGGTGGAAGGAGGAGCTTGGTCGAACTAAAGTAGTGTCAAGCTTTGGAAGGTGCATTTTGTTTAGATGAAAAAAACATTACTTTATGGTCATTCCTCACTTTCCAAGCCCATTCATCATTTGTCAGAAATCTAATGATCTTATTCAATTCAGAATCAGTATGGGTAAAGCTAGAGTAGAAAATCTCAAGAGACATCTCCCTAGGAGAATAACACATTGATGCATTAAGGAGAATTATCCACCTACTTCTCCCTCACAAATACTGGATCATCAGAAGTCTCAGGGAGTTTAGCATAGAGTTTCATAACTACATAAATAATAGCTACAGTCGTAGTATAATAAAAGCTCTCCCAGTCTCTCCTAACAATCATACTTTCCACCTGGCCCCTAAGGCTAATGAATCCCCTCTCCACAATCAACTTCTTAGACACTAAGAAGTCGTTGTAATGCTCCTGAGCTATGGAGCTTAAGAACTTCTTTTTGTCATATGAATTTGATTTTCCACCTTTAATTTTTGGAGCCATAATAAAGTAGCGATGAAAATGAAAAGGAATGAAGATAAGAAATGATGTGGATGAAAACAATATGCTAGTTATGGGCTTAATCTAATTCTTCCCAAAATTCCTCAACTTTTACCTTCTCCTCTAAAAATCCCAATGAAATAGCTGATGAGAATTGGAAATATATGCTTAGGGAGTGGATTTTACCTTTTGGAAGTGATTTTTACTGACCAAAGCTTCAGGAATTGAATGAAAATGAAAGGGAAAGGGGAACCCTAAGTATCACCTCTCAATCGCTGAAGAAGGGTCCGGGAGGAGGTTTTGCAAAAATGATCTAAACAAGGTTAGTTTAGGCATTATGTCAAGTAGGAGGGAGTGGCAACTAAGCGGCACGATAGCAACTCCAAGGCGCTACTCAGTCTAAAATGTCGCACCTTAGTGCCTGATTTTATTGGTGCATAGGCACCCTGTCTGCTCCTGGCACTTCGGTGCCAGGGGCACTGATGCCTATCTGCTCGACCCAAATTTGGTCCTGGTCTCCTATATTACAATTTTTTATCTTGCCCAAGTCCTTAATCACACTATCATATACTAAAGATAAATGAGAATGACTCATCCTCCTTCTCATTACATCTCCCTCCAATTCCTCTTCTCTAACGGAATCTCCTTATATTAATTGTCACGTGTTTTTATACATTTTTGTAAAGATATTTAGGTCCAAATAACACATTTACTATTGGCTTATGTGTTGCCAACCTTTAAGTACTACACTGTCCAATAAAGTATACACCTTTGTCAGTTTAATGAAAAGATCATCCAATTGCTCCTCTAATGGCTGGTTTATTTAACCAACTTGATGGAAGTACTAGGTTAGAAACAGGAAGTAAGGATGTGAGATGGACCTATTCTATGTCCAAACTCAACATGTCTCTTGTAAATCCTTATGCTCGATTGAGAACTAGGGTGTAGAGGACTAGGTTGGTCCTAATACCATCAAAAGACATACTAAAGTCCAGTCATCAACAAGAAGACTAAAGATTCATCTCCCTCAATTCACACACTCAAAATCAAATCAAAGCACACACAATCATAAATACAAACACACAAATTCAAATAATCCACACCACAACAAATATCAAGCACAAACAGAAAGATAAATACAAACATGAGTTGTCTCCCAAAAAGTGCTTAGTTTAACGTCCTTAGCTTGATGAATCCAGGTATTTACTCAAGTTAACCCAAAATTAAAATCTCATTAATTGTAGGCCTCTCACCAGGGTTTAAGTCTTTATCCATTCACTTGAAATAACCTACCACTCTTAGGATCTTTATTATCAATTGCACCAAAATGATAAACTCTTACGACAGTAAATGGTCCTGGCCACCTGGACTTAGGTTTTTCAAGAAATAAATTCAATCATGTATTATACAGTAAAACCTCATGTATGGGCTCAAAATCTTCCCTAATAATCTCTTGATCATGTCATTTTTTATTTTCTCTTTATAAATTTCGCATTTTCATAAGAATCTTGTCTAATCTCATCGAGCTCATTTGACTGTAGTAATATGCTCTCACCCGCATCCTTCATATTGTAATAAACTCTTTAACATTCCAATAAGCTTTATGTTCTAATTTCACTGGTAAGTGACAAACATTGTCAAATATGAGCCTATATGAAGACATTTCTATAGATTTTTTATAAGCTATTCTATAAGCCCATAATTTATCATCTAATGTTAAAGACCAATCCTTTTTATTATGATTAACACTTTTTTCTAGAATGTTTTTGATTTCTCTATTAGATACTTATGCTAAACCACTCATTAAAGGATGATATGCTATGATAATCTTATGTTTAATTCCATACTTAGTAACTAATGTCTCAATTTTTCTATTACTAAAGTGGCTCCCTCAATCACTAATGATCACTCTAGGCATATTAAATCTACTAAAGATATTTTTCTTTAAGAATATAGTTGCTCTTTGAGCATCACAATTTAGAAGAGTCATTGTCTCAATCCATTTTGAGACATAGTCCACAGTTATCAAAATATATAAATTCCCTAACGATGGTACAAAGGGACCCATAAATTCTAAACCCCAAACATAAAAAAATTCAATATCCAAAGTAAAATTTAGGGGCATTTCATCATGATTAGAAATATTGCTAACTTTTTGACATATATCATAAGTTTAAATATATTCATTCACATCTCTAGATAAAGTAGACCAATAAAATCCAAATTGCAAAATCTTAAAAGTAGTTCTATCAACTCCAAAATGTCCCCCAAATTTAGTATCATCACATTTCTTAATAATTTTGAGGCTTTCTTCTATAGGTACACATCTCCTAAATACCCGACCCTTACATTTTTTATAGAGGTATGGGTCATCTCAGAAATAATAAATGGTGTTAAGGATGAATTCTTCCATTGATGTTTTGTCAGGCCATAGGACATAATATCTCTAACTATGAAATTTATTATGTCAGCATTTCACGGAATATGTCATTCAGTATTAGCAAAAAATTGTTCATCAGAAAAATTCTCATTAATGTCATCTTAATAATCATATGAATTCCCCTGATCTAGTCCTGATAAATGGTCAGCTGCTTGATTCTCAGTACCCTTCATATCCACTACTTTGATATCAAATTCTTGCATCAGAAGGACTCATCTAATCAATCTCAGTTTAGCATCCTTTTTTGACATCAGATATCTAAGCAAATGGTCAGTATATGGCATGCCTAAAAATCTGCTACTTTTATTTATACATTTTATGCTTATTTTTAATGATATTGCACTTTAATGGAAGATATTTTGCTTGTTTTTTATTACAGATACTAGAGATAGAGTTTTGGAGAAAAAGAGCGAAAATGGAGCAAAATGGGGTGCAAATGAAGCAAAGGAGCATAACCCGACCCATAATTACGTGTATTTTTAATCTCCAAAATATTGTCAAAAACTTGACCCAATTATATTCAACGACTAGTATGAATAAATGTAATGATATGAAAAATAAATAATAAAACTTCACACTAGAGGAACTACGCAAGTATATGTTTCGTTTCAAGTAATATATGATTTTCCTTAAACCCCTAGTATCGATCCCATGAGGATAATTGAACTATTTAAATTAGCTTGTTAAACTCAAAAGCAAATTCTATTTAAATTGAAAATTTAAATGAAAATGAAATGATAACAATTGTTAAGACTAAATTAAAGAAAATAATGACTACTATAATTAACAATTTAATAAAAGTAATTCTAATAAGTTTGAATAATATATAAATATCTTCCCCCTTGCAGTGAGATAATAATATATGTAGGATTTCAATAATTAAAAATATGATCATGTATTATGACCAATAGAAGCATTCATATTCTTCTGTGCTAGCAAAGAACATTGACTAATTTAGAGTTTTTCAACCAGCTTGTGTAAAAGTGCTGAGTAGAGTCTGGTCTTTCACCTCCAGATTACCCACTATATTCTCTCAAAGAACCTACTAGAGACCCTTACTATCCAAACTCAAAATAAAATTTGAAAAAGAATCTAGTTTTTTACCCTAGAAACATCAATTCTATGCCCATCAAAACTTATCTCCCTATATATTTGCACTCCTCGTTAGGTGATCGCAACGACTCTGCCTAAAATGAAGTGTGACACTCACTAGTTGGGTGAAATCATAGCCCTCCCGGGTTTTTATGTTTCTCAATGGATTTTAACCTCACAAGTGACCAATTTGTAAAGTCAACGAAGAATTGATGAAAATGTCATCACAATTTTTAAAAGTAAATAGAAATCTTTAAATCATTCTCATCCTACAAGATTAATTCCCAAGATCAAGGAGAAAGAAAGGGAACTTCTCAGAAACACCAAATTTGTATTGAAATTCAAGTCTTAGAAAAAAAAACTTAAACGCAAATACAAAGTACCTTATGTCTTCTCCCCAACACAAATTTTGGAGTCTCCTTGAAGAAATCTCCAAACTCTTATTCTTACAACACAAAACACATTAAAACATACACTTATACGCTAAAGTGGGACTTCAAATGCTACTAAAAAGTCCTCTATTTCAGCAAATTTTCATTCATATTAATAGATCTCTGAAAATAACCAATGATTGCTTCAAACACCCATTCAAAATTCGGCCAAATTCAATGGATCTTATAGAAGAGAAGTTACTGACACTATAAAGCTAGTCTGGGCGCTATAGCGCCCTTTGCACGTGTTTGTGGCGTTATAGCGCCGACGACCGCACAATGACGTCATACAATATGAACCATTTCTGCTCATTTTCTTCAAATGTCCATTCCATATACCTGAAACAAAAAACATACAAAATATCTTCCTTTAAAGTACAATATCACTAAAAATATGCATAAAACAATCATAAAATATGCACTAAAAACATGTAATTTTAAGGTGGATCATTCCCCCAAACTTAGATGTTACTTGTCCTTAAGTAATTCCTTTATACTATATAAAAATTATAACTTGTGGAAGTGAGTTTAACTCAGAGATTTCTACAGTTTTTTTTTATATAAATGTGATATTGAAACATCAGAAAAGTTTTTTAATAACTTAGGTTAAAACTAAAATGTAAAAATATCTAGTAGTTAAGTCTAAGAGTTCTGATTTTCTCTTCATTTCAAGAATAGTTGTAATTTAGTCATTTTTTTAATGCTTAGAAGAATTACAATAAAAAAAAAAACTTCATAAAACTTCATTTTTAAGGATGCTAATACTTTAAGCCTTAACTTATAAATATAATTAAGTTCATTTCCTTAAGATGATTCAAGTGGAGCCAATTTTTATTAGCTATCTCCTCAAACTTCTCACATTTTTCATTCTTGCTCTTTTTTTTCTTCTTTTTTTCTTTTTCTTTAGGATCTTTTTCAATCATTTTTTTTTCTTTTCATGTCATGTGATGATTACTACATCTGGATAGCCTTTAATGATTTTGAACTCCCTCCATCCTCTTCTTAAAATTAAAAACTTTTCACATTTCCTTATTTTGACCAAATTGAACTATCTTTGAAATTTTTTTTTTCATAAAGTCTCAATTCTTTCTTTTTAAAGTAAAACTCTAAAAGTCTTAATAATTTCAAAAATACAATTTTCTTTACTTTAAATAGTAAAAACATAATCTTATCCTCTCATACTATATATTTTAACTTTAGTACTAACATTTATTATAAAAAACTTTAACATAAGTTTTCATAACATTTATAAAATTTAAAATATAGTTATCTTAAGTTATCCTGACATACCACAGGTTATGTTAAATTAATTTTTTTTAGAAAAATAGAGTTCTCTAAGGACAAATAAAATTTAGTTCTTTTAAACAGATTTTCTCTCGTCCCCCCAAAATTAAATTTTAATTAATTTCAATAGATTAGTTCAAGCAGAAAGAAAAATTATAATGTTTTAAAAATAATATAATAGTACAGGGACAAGTAATAAAGACAAGTGGAATTAGTATGTCTAAAAATAAAAAGACTATTCTAGCATTTACGTTAAAGTGAAAAAATAAACATTAAAAACAATACAACAGTTTAGTACAATAAACATAACTTTAACAGTTTATACCAATGCAAATTTAAACATTCTAACATACAACAACTAACTAACTACATGAACTCTAAATATGAAAACAGAAAATAAGACACAACAAAACAAACAAACGAATGAACTACTTCAAAGAAGCAGTAGGAGTTGGTTCAAGAAGCTTCTTCTATAATCTCTTCAATATTGTAGCATAAGATTGTCCAAGGTGGATAAAAATGCTAATCTTGAATAAAAGCTCCTAATCATGAAGTTGTCGATCTGTATCTTAAATTTTAGATCTTTATTATCTTAAAATCTAGCATCTGCAACATGACATCCACATTAACCTGAAGAAGAATGAGAATCTCTTGCATTTTCTCTCATCTTTCACAAAATCCCCACTCATTATGTGCAAAGAAAAATCAGTCAATCAATTCCTTATCGGATCCTTCATGTGAATATTCAATGCCTTACTCTTGGAAGAAATATGGTTGTATGTATCACTAATGGATCTATCAATCTTGATTAAGATCGATAGTGCGAACTTAGCCCATCGTTTTCTGAAGAAGGCAATCAACCAAGCATGATCATCATTTCCCAATAAGAGAATTGTGAATGCTAACTCTGATTACCTATAAACTTCCATAATTTGATCACTGGAGGGAACTGTTGACCAATGTGAAGGTTTAACACATAAATCACGATTTGTCCAAGTGGATGCGAGCACACTTGATTAGTCGTAATTGGAAACTTCACCACCTTGTTGTTCGGAAAGTAATTTCTTCCAAAATAGTATAAGGGGATCTTCAATCAATGTTGATACTGCCTCGCAACACTTATGATTTTCAGGCTTCCCTAGTAGATATTGGGGTCTCAAGAGATAATCAATCACAAAAAAATGTCCCCAATGAAAGAAAACCACAAATCAGAGACGTGCCAACACCAGCCCAAGAGATTGGGCAACACTGACCTAGGAGTGAGAAAACACCAGCCCAAGAGAGGATACAACAAATGCCTAAAAGTGAATTTAACCTACGGAGGAGAGTGGTGCCTTTTCCTCTCTAAAGATCTTTATTTATATGCCAAAATTAGGAGCTCAAAATTGGAAACTTCCAAAAACTTTGCTTTAAAACCATTTATGAGTGCATCTTCACACACCATGGCATCGCTACTTGCATTCATACTCGCTTGTGGACCCCAATGCATTCTTAATGCATAATTATACTCCTTTGCTTATACAAACACGCATACATGCTCCTGCACATGTGCATTGCTCTTTCGGACGCATCTCACTTCCCTATGATCGTTATTGTCATTGGAGTAAGCTTGTCTGGTTGCCACCATCAACTTCAAACTACAGTTACTAGACATTCACTACCTTTGCAAAAACAACTTGATCCAATTTTCAATGAGTAGCAAGGCTCCTCAAAGTATAATTTTTTTTTTGAATAATTTTATATTTGAACGACAAACAAAATCACCCAAAAATAGAGGGACAATTATGTCATCAAAAAATTTTTATCATTTGACATACTCAATGCATTTTCTTAAAAAGAAACGTTTCATATTCTAATTAAAGATCATCTAGGGCCTCAATTTCAACAAATTTATAGTCAAATTGACCATCTCAACAAGATAAAATTGATGATACCAAAATTAGTTCAGTTTGAGTCCAACCATGTCCAGATCATGTCATTAAAGTATATTTGGTGGCTTAAGATCATCAATTTAATGTTATATGAATTTCAAATTTAACATATTTGTAGTCAAATTCAACATCCTGTCAGAGGAATCTAACAAGCATAAACTCATTAAATTTTGAGGTCTTTAATACCTTCAAATTATTAAAAAAAATCCTCTATGATCAAGTGGGATCAATATAGGTCATCCAATCAGATTGTTATTGAAGTTATTCGTTGAATGAATGAAATGTCTCTCCCCAAGAGGGAATAAATAGACCCCCTCTCTTCACTTGTAAGGAGAATTGAGTCGAATTACTATGTTGTTATGGACTGAAGGCCCGAGATAAGTTCTAGCCTTTATAGCCGTCGACCACCATCGACCACCCCTGCATGCCGTCGTCAGCAAACTTTACTGTATAACTACATATTCTGAATACGATGTAAGAAAGTATCCTGAAGACGGTGTAATAAATAACCGTCACATTGAACCTACGATGACTTTCTTTGAACTCATGAAGTTTTTTGTATGTTATATCCGAACAGCTGTTATATTTGGTGTAACATTATAAATTTGTTACATACTTATAATGGAATGATTTATCTGGGCTAGGCTCTGTGATTTTTTTCCTCCCGAGTTTTTCCACATAAATAAAATCTTAGTTTCTCTTTCTATTACTTTTCTTTTATTTGTTTGTGTGTTAGTTCTCCGTGCAACACTATATATATATATATATATATATATATATATATATATATATATATATATATATATATATATATANTTCCCCTAGAACTCGCAGAAGCTGTCGCAGAGCAGTCAAACTCCATGTTCTTTAGCTCGTGGATAACGGCGTCAGCACTGGCATTCGTTGAGGGGTAAGAGATGGAGCTCCGCCCCGCTTGTAATCGCCGAGTCTATCCTCTCTAAAATGTTTTCTCAGAAGCCATGATCGAGCTGGGACTGGGTTTGCGATGAGTGTCGGCAGGGTTATAAATGAGGGGTTTCGCTGCATTGAAAAGACGCGGAGGTAACGCTGGGGATTGCGCGTACGCGTTGTGATAGTGAAGCGACGTGGGCGTGTGAGGATTTTTCTTCATATGGAAAGAAAGTTTAACTCTTGAATAAAAAATTAATTAATAAATCTTAAATAATTACTTTTTAAGAGAAAAGTTATAAATGCATGATAAGATTGTAAATACGTATAAATTATTTTTTTAGGGCAAAAACTTGTGCTGTAATTTTAGTGCAATTTTAAAAGAATATTTATAAATATTTATAAATATCTTGTAGTTTATAGAAATTGCACGAGAATTTTTTGAGTTTGTTGAGAGAGTATATTTGTTAGCTGAGGAATATGTAAGCATGATTGAAAAAATATTTTATTTAATGAATATAAGTAAAAAGTACCAAACTTGTTAATCATTAAAAGTCTAAAATAAATTTTATGATTCAACTCTAATTGTGTATAATGCTCTCTCTCTCTCTCTCTCTCTCTCTCTCTCTCTCTCTCTCTCTCTCTCTCTCTCTCTCTCGTGCTTAGAGTCAATTCTCCTAAATTTTTTGTGTCACTCTTTCACCTGTAAAGTCTACGATGACCCGATTAATAGTTTTCAGTTAGGAACGACGTTATAATCTTATTAGAAATTTAAAATCTTGTTAGAATTTTTGTGAAATGATAATTTAAGTTAATGCAAAATGAAATAACTATTGCAATTTTTTTGTGAAATGAAATAATAAGAAAAAATTTTGAGTAAACAAGGCGGCGATTTCTACTCAATGTGACCCATTTTTGGTGTTCACACCAACTTTAAAAATCCTATTTTCACTCTTGGATGGTTTCCAATAATTTGGGGATCCGAAAAAAAAAAAGCCACATGCATGAAGTTACGTACATTTGTGAGAGCGAATGGAAGAAGGCAAGCCCTCCTTTGAGAGCTTGTGCCCAAGCATCAAGTTGACTAAATGCTCCTATGGGCACTAAAGCACTCATATTGAAGGCGCCCTCTTCTTCTCAGGCAGCCATTGAGGCATTGCTTTGGTCTGTGGGGCGCTTGAGCCCGCCTCTCCACCCAATAAGAAAATGTCATAAACTAAGGAATGGGTGCTTTTGAGCCGATGCAGCGCCTAAGTGCACAGTTTGTTTCCTTCGTTAAATCTCATTACTTCAGCCCATTTCATTTCTTAAGAGTTTCTTAAATCATTCTCATGCTTCATAAATAGATTCCCCTTTAGACTGATTAAAAGATGTAATATCATTTCTAAGCTTCGCAATTTTTTATGGTGGAAAATATTTAGCAAGGAATTTCTATGTTAAATCACTCCAAGTTCTGATAGATCCATGTGCTAACAAATTCAACCACATCTTAGATTTATCCCTCAGTGAGAAAGAAAATAACCTAAGTCTTATGACATCATCTGATACATCATCATATTTAAATGTAGCGCAAAATTCTAAAAATTGCCAAGATGTAAATATGGATCTTCAATTGGTGATCCCCCAAACTGATTATTTAATATCATTTGGATAATAGCATGTTTAAGTTCAAATGAATTATCCACTACAGTAGGTTTTTGAATACTACAATGAAATTCATCTACCGTAGGATTGACATAATCTCGTAAAGGCCTAAATTCTTGATGAATTTCAGCATTTTGGTTTGTCATTTCTATAATTTTTTAGATTTTTCAAAAAAATTAATTTTTTTTTCTTTCTTTTGATTTTCTTAACACTTCTTTCTAATTCAGAATCGTAGAGCACTAGTCCTTCAGAACCTAAACTACGCATATACTAACATAAAATAAAATACACAAAAATAAAATGTTATAATAATATATTCCTATAATAACTCTTAAAGTTTAAATAAGACTCTAAAATAGAAATTTTCTTGCAATGAATTCCCCGACAACGACGTCAAAAACTTGATCCCGACTATTTATATGCAACAATATAATAATGACTTTGATTATATTTTTCACTTATATTTCCTTACTTTGTGACAGTACCAAAAATTTGATCCTGAAGAAAATAAGAATTTAAATTTTTAATTTATATATATATATATATATTGGGATACTACGCAAGTATATGTATTATTATCAAGTAATATAGGAATTTTTTATTAAGACTTGAATATCGAACCCACGGGAATTTCACAATATGTACTATTAAACAACAAACTTTTTATTTTAAAAAAGATAATTACTTAAATTATAGATGTTTTTACAGTAATTAAAATTCAAAACTTTTTTGTATTTTTGATATTTTGACAAAAAAAAATAAAAACTACTAAAGATAACTTGAGTTTATGTAAAAGAAAAGCACTTAATATGAATGTATATTTCTCCTTATCATGAATCAGTAATAAGTATAGGATTTCTATTGTGGAAGTATGCAATTTGTGTTGTGCAAAATAGGAGCAATATTATTCTTTACCCTTACTTGAGATGTTATAAAGAATATTGATTAATTTAAAGTTTGAATAGTTTTGAAGACAGGCTAGGCAGGGAAGATATCAGTTCTCACTCTAGAGTCCCCTCGATTCCCTCTACCTGAGGGCTAAGATCTCGCATCAGAACCTAAAATAATAAACCAAGTTGGGGGCTTTAACTTGTCACTTTAAAGTACACCCTTCAAAGATCAGTTCCCTGATTATTTGCACTTAATCATATAAATTACATTCTCATTCATACAATCTCATGTGATTCTTTTTTATTGTTGACTGAGACAATACTAGCCTGGTTCTTACAAGTTCTCACAACAAATTTTATCATCTAGATAAGTCAGATCAAAAAGTAAATGAAGTGTATGGAATTAAATCATCACAATTTCTTCTAATATTAAAGATTAATACTCTCCACAACTTCCATCCAACACGTTAATTACTTATCATTTCAAGGAGAAAGATAAAGAAAACTACTCAAAATCCATGGACAAATCAAAACCACACTTTAGTTTAAAAGTAGAAATAATTGTTAAACAAACAAGAGGACTCGATTAAAACCAAAAGTAGTTTAAAAACAAAGATAAAAATTTATCTCAAATCCTCCACCAAACCTCTTGAAGTCTTGTCTCTTCTCTTTTACAACACTCTAAACTCTCACAATAAAATTAAAAACAAAAATGATAAAATAAATTTGTGGTGCATGAAAATCTCTCTAAACATTCCTCCACGAACTTCTTCAAGAACCTCTCAGGACTCCCCCTTTTCAAGCACACACTAAAAGTCTCAACTTCCTTCTTTTATAAATTTCCAAGAAGTGTCTTGGTAAATCTTCAAAATGTGTCCAAATTCGATGTATTCACCAAAGGATGCCTCCTTTCACGATAATCATATTTTCATTTCTAATGGTCATAACTACCCTCTTTAGCCAATAGGTGCCTCAAATGTCCCTTCAAAATTTGATAAAATGAATTAAACCGTCAAATAACTGTCTTTGGCGCTTAGGCACGACCTTCTCTATTTCACCGGCGCTTAAGCGTCGGATCAGGCGCTTAGGCGCCGACGCTTAAGCGCCAAAACTCTTCTGCACCATTTTTGCATTTTTTTCTTCAAATTTGATCATTTTTCACTTTATTTAGCATTTTTCACCTTTTTACTTGTACCTGAAAGAAAAACACAAAAATACCTTCCATTAAAGTACAATATCTCAAAACTAGGAATAAAAATGTGTCTTAAAATAATATATATTTTAGGTATATCAGAGAGTGAGGGACTTTGAGATTTTTTTCTAGGGTTATAAGAGGAGAGGGAAAGTGAGAGATTTTTTCTTTATTACAATTCTAAAATAGAATTAAGAGTGTTTGTAAAGCGGGAAAGTGCTTAAAGGGAACTTCTAGGGATTTGTTTGGGAATGAGTATGAGATAAGTTATGTTTTTTTCTTTCTTTATTTTGTAAACTTATTTTTTATATGAAATCCGTGTTTTGTCATATCCTTCTCACGAATTCTGAGTAGTCTTCTTAATTCTTCTCCCTACAATGAGATTTGGTTTTGTGAAGAATTGATTTTATTTTATACGGTTTTAAATGTTAATAATTTGTGATGATTTAAGCTCTAATCTTCATTTACTTTTTGATCTGGCCAATTGAAATGTTAAAATGTGTTGACAAATATATGATCCAAAAGGGCTATGATTTCTACAACATGGTGAGAGTCACAATCAATTTCTTGGGTGAGAATGTAATCTATGGGGTTGAGTGCAAAAAATAGGAAAATATACTTTGTTAGATGTAGAATTGGAGATTTTAAAGTAACAGATTAAAATCCCCAATTTGGTCCAGTTGATTGGAAACTAATTGCGAGATTGTTAACCCTCAGGCGAGGGAGAAGTAGGAGCTCTAGAGTGAGAGCTGATATCCTCCCAACCTAACCACAAAATTATAGACCAAACTCTGGATTAGTCGATGTTCTTTATGTACTTAAAAGAGGGTAAAGAATATGATTTCTCTCATTTGACACAATACAATTATATATATATATATATATATATATATATATATATATATATATATATATATATATNTAATGTGGTACCACTCACCTACCACTCTCTTGCTTCTATAAATAGAGAGGGTGTGAGGCTTAGGAGAGCAAGGGAAGAGATCTTAAGCTACCACAAAGGAGGAGATAATAGCC
>JXCR01090470.1:312958-327074 GCA_002079205.1 Phalaenopsis hybrid cultivar
TTTTTTGTTATCCCTTTTAATCATATTCAAATCATATAATTTTTTCTGGGCATTTACATAACTGCCACACAATTCTTATATATTAACATATCTAACAACTGAATTTTCATATTTAAATACATAAACACTTAAATCTTGAATAATACATAAAAAAATATTAATGCTCTGTAACTAACTTCTTAAAAGTGAAATAGATCTTTTCAGGCATAAATTTTTAATGCTAAGATGGCATAAATGTAAATATCAAACTTTAGATATCATATATGTAAATGCGTAAGAATTTTGTGGTATGTTTGTAAATTTCCCTTCTCTATATATGAAAAATATCTCGAATATTTAAGCTAAATAAACAGAATTTTATGCAGTTTTTTAATCTCAAAATATTTTCAAATATTTAGATAAAAAATTTCGTTTAATAAATATATAAATTTAATAGTCTGATACATTGAGATAAGTTAAATGTACCAATAATATATGATAGTCAGTTCAAATAGCCTTAAGCCAACAAACTAATTATATATTTGGAAATTTTGTGAAAATCAGGCCATACATCAACTAGGGCAATGAGATATTAATATTATGTTTATCAATTCAATAATTAATGTTTTAATTTAAGACAATTCTTTTGAATTTTTATTCTAAATCAAAATTTTGAAAGATGATATTTTCTCTATCATTATTTTAACTTTTTAAGAGTAAAAAAATTATGCATGGGAGGGATAAATGTAAAAAATTGAAGTTTTGATGTTAAATATGTAAATATATAAGACTTGAGTGAAGTGAATGTAAATCATAAAAAAAAAAGTCAATAAATTTCTTAGAATAATTGAAAGATCAAACGGATTCCAAAGCTAATTATATAATTATAATTTCACTTGACTGATGACATTTATAGCAACTCACTTGTGATGCTTGCCAAGAGTATGAGCAAGTGAAATTAATCATTATTATTTGACTTTCACATATATATATATATATATATATATATATATATATATATATATATATATATATATATATATATATNACGTAGCTTTTCTTTTTTCCATTTTGGAGTCAAAATAGAAATTCCAACTGTTAAAGTTTTGTTATGCCGTCTTCGAATTTGAGTGGATTCGGCTCTCTTTCAATTATAACTTAATTTGAAGAAGTCTATTCTAATTATGCCAGCCCAGAAAGCAACCTGTGAAACATATTGGCTCTTTAAGATGAAATGTAAAAGTATTTACTTTTAGGGCTGCAAAAAAAGCTCGTTGTTCGCGAATATCTCGTGTTTGGCTCATTAAGTAGCTCGTGTTCGGCTCGTTCGTTAAGTAAACGGGCCGAACAAGAACAAATTTTTAAAGCTCGAATTATAAACGAGCCAAACACGAAGAACTCCTTTTTCGCTCGTGTTCGGCTTGTTTTAGCTCAAAAAAAAAATTATATAACTATTTATATAAAAATATATTACATATATTATTTATATAAAAAATATATTATATATATTTATGTCTAAATTTAAATCATAACACCTCATGTGACAATGTGGTTAGTGCATTCTTNACAATTCATATACCCATTATAACGGGGAGTGATATTTTCTTAAATTTGAACTCTTCATCACAAAAAAATTGTTTAGTTTTATAAATTTACTTTTGAAGTTTAGTAATCAGTTCAGTTAACTTAGTTCTTTTAACTCCATTTTATTTAGCATACACTCAATTACTTCAGATTTGAATTTCACACTTAAGTTTAGCAGTTTGAATTTTGTGTTTTACATTATAATCATAAAAATTTTCAACTTTCCTGCGGGATCAATACTTAGGACTTTATTAGAGTCATTTATTACTTGAGCGGTACGTATACTTGTGTTATTATCACAGATTTGATAATTAAAAGATTTTAAAAAATAAAAATATTTTCACTAAAGTTATTTTTTATTGGGATTGAATTGCATATTTATTATTAGTACTACCGTGTGTGTTTTGTAATATTGAAAAATATTTACAAAAGCAACACACAACAAACACCACATCAAATAACCAATCAAGCATAACTTTTAGCTCAAAGCTCGACAAGCTCGGTTTATGAGCTTGTAAATGAGTTGAATTCAAATCAACTCATGAGTCGACTTGAGTCACTTGCACTCCTATGTGAAAGCAGAGAAACCCAATTTTATTCGTATAGTTGACAACACAAAGACAAAAGTAGCTGACGTGGAAGTCTCCAAGGAAAACTCAAAAGTTCCTTATATCCTTAAGAAAAATTTAAAATCTCTTATTAAGCAACAAGTAAAGGACACTTTAGCTTAAGTCCAAGGAGGTACATCAAGGCCTAATAAATGAACGAACCCATAATATTTTGATGACGTATAATTCCCCCAAAGGATTTGTATCACTGACCTTTAAAGAGTTTAACGGAATTAAAAATCCAAAATAACACTTGACACACTTTCGAGCTAGTTATTATAATGTTGGAGGAAGTGATGCCCTACTTTTCTACCAATTCATTAACATTTTTCTTGGAATAGCATTTGATTAGTGTGTTGAATTTCTTGATGGTTCAATCAAGATATTTTCTAAATTAGAAGAGTTATTCATAAAGAGGTTTATTGGAGATGGCTTATTGAGAAACAAACCTAATGAAACTCTAGTCAAATATATCTTGAGATAGAGAACTTGAGTTTAAAGTGTAAACCTCAGTTACAAGAGCAACATGCTATTGAGATTTTACTTAAAAATATTCATGAACCAGTTGCCTTTCTGTTAAAAGGATTCAACATCAAGACAATTGAAAAGTTATTGAGTAAAACAACTAACTTATAAGAGGAAGCTAAGCAATTACCCTTCCTAAGTCAGAAAAACTAAGAATGTGGCTATTATTGATAAAGGGAAGCAACCATGAAAACACAACCTCAAAATCAAAGGAAACAGTTGTGGCAGCTGATGCGGGTGTATTTATTGTGTTATTTTTACAAATATTTTTTAATATTACAAAATACACACGACAGACACAATAGTAAATATGCACTTCAATCCCAACAAAAATTACTTTAGAAAAAATAGTTTTATCTTTTTTTTAAATCTTTAAACTGTCAAATCCCCTAAAAATAATGTGAGTATACGTATCACTAAAGTAATAAAGAGCTCTAATGGAGTCCTAGATATCGATCCCACAAGGAAGTTGGAAATGCTTATAGGTAAATTCTTATAATTATAATGCAACCTACAATTTAAACAACAAAAGTGAAGTACGAAATTCGAATCTAGAGTAAATGAGCGAATTTTAAATAAAATGCAGTTAAAAAAACTAAGTTAATTAAACTAATTGCTAAAGTTTCAAAAGTAAACTTGCAAAAACTAAATAATTCTTTTGTGACAAAGAGTTCAAATTTAAGAAAGCATCATTCCCCTTTACAATGAGTATATGGATTGTGAAAAAAATTAATATATATATATATATATATTGTTTTGTGTCAAATATGAGCAATTTTATTCTTTGCCCTCTTCCAAGTGCATAAAGAACATTGACAAATCCAGAGTTTGATCCCTAATTCAGTGGTTAGGCTAGGAGGATACCGACTTCCACTCCAAAGCTCTCATTACTCCCTCATTGGAGGGCTAACAATATCGCGTTAATTTCCAATCAACTGGACCAAATTGGGAATTTTAATCTGTCACCTTTAAATCTCTAATTTTGAATCCAACAAAGTATATTTTCTTATTTATTTGCACTCAACCCCATGGATGACATCCTCTCCCATGAAATTAAANTCGAAATTGGAACATTTATTTTTGGAATTTAAAGGAAGAAGAACTAGGGGATGTCATAGATCCTGAGGAGAACCTCGATGACTTCCCACGTTATCCAATGGTTTGGCTTCAGTTTAGAGGAGAAAAATTTTAATGTTTTATCCTATCAATTTTACTAATTACGGATTGCATTCGTGTGAAACAATCACATAAATAACATGGAAGATATGAGAATTCAGGTCGTGAGGAATGACAACCAAGGAATCCTAAAGCGAGTTAGGGCTTATATGGTATAGCGGAGCCATACAAAAGCCTAAAGTAATGTTGAGGATTTATGTCAAACTAGGCGGACAACCTCAAAGTCCTATTGTTTGTTGTTTAATTCTAAAGAACAGTTTAGTTGGTGTAGGCATGTTTTGCTGTTGAAGATGGTCGTGCTCCCCACAATGCTAGCTCCAAGCTCCTCGACATAGCAAGTTTAAGTTTTCTATTGTGTCAAGTCTTGCTTTCAAATCATGTGTTTCCTAAGGTTTGGTTTATTTAAATATTATGAGAATTGTTAAAGTTGATTAGAGTGACACCGGTTTGGATCCTATGGTTCCCTCGTTGCGGCACCACTATTTTCTTTCCAATTCACTTAGTCCAAATGAATTTACTAAACCCAATTTAATGAGTTATGTACATTCATTTAGGCCATGGGAAATCTTGTTAGCAACCTTAGTTTACCCCCCTTGAAGGATTCCTAATCATCCGATAGAGATGTTTTAATTTAGTTGCAATTTTTTTTTGTTTTGTTTGTGATTAAATTTTGAGTTGTCTTATATTTTGACTGTTGTGGTGGTAAATTTTATCTTATTTAATTTTTTTTAGCTTTGGTTTTGACATGCAGGGTGACTTTACGCATTCAAGCACAAAACATGGGGTATGAAAAAGTAAATGCAATAACTTAAAAGTGTACCTGTCGATTCTTTCCGCTCCTCCACCTAAAAGATTAGCTTTAGCAGCATGTATATAAATTTGCAAAGAACTCAAATCGTAGGAGTAGAAGAAGGTATTGCTACCATGCCCCAAGTTATGACTTTATTATGTTTGGGAAGATCTTAGTGAAAGATTTCAGAAAAAAATATAACAAGTTTAGTTTGCCCTTCAAAATATTCAAGAAATTTCAAAGTTCTCGGAGCATAACCCTAAAGTACTTTGAAGATTTCTTGAAATATTTTGGGTTCATATTGAGCTTATCATGTTGTTTTATTAATCATCCTAGTTTAAGCTAAAGTTATCCTATTGCTCAAATAAACTTGATGTTGTATTTATCCCAAGGCGAGGACACTCAACTAATCAAGAGTTATGTGGACGAGTGTCTCTAAGGCAAATTAATTAAAGGTTTTTGTTTCCAAAATTGAAATTGGGCTTATAGTGTAAAAATGTATAATCATCAATCATTTTATCTTCAAAGTCCAATCAAATGAGTTTAAATTGTCAAGCTTAGGTCACTAACAAATCCTGAAAAATCACAATAGGTGAAATGGTAGCTTAACATAAGTTTGATTTAAATGACATGTATTCTTTTTGAAAGATCGCATTGTCATCAATTATTTGATTAAAATTAATGAAATATTATCTTTCTAACTTGAGCCCATCACTTAGGAATAATTTAATTGTGATTGACTTCCAAGCCATGATAATTAAGGAAATTATAATTTTTTACAATTTTGTTCTTTTTTTTGAAAAGGTGGCAAGTGAGTTCCTACCTTTAAATCCCACTGCAATTCAATCATCCAACCATATTCATTAGGATCAAAATGACCCATTTTCCCTTTTATTAATCTTAAATCTTGATTAAGGCACCAAAATCAAAAGTTACTCCTTTGTCTATGGGGCTCTTCTCCTCATAACTCATTAATCAAAATTCAAATAACTATGAGAATTTTTCAAGTGTCTAATCCATTGGTCAATTAAAACATCAGAGGAGAAAATGAGGATTTTAAAATTTAACTTAATTTAAATAATTATTTAAATTTAGAAAGTAGTATTTTCAAAATTGAATTACTTAACTATCCAAAATAAAATTTTAATTTACGAGGAAATTATTAGAGGCCCCCTTAGGTCAGAGAAACAGTTACACAAAATTCCTTGACTTTTTTTGAATTAAATCTCTATCATTATTATTTAATTATAAATCATTTTGAATGATTTTAATTAAATGTAAAATAATTTTTTAATTACCAAAATAATCTTTATATTTTTATCAAACCTTTCTTAGTTCAGAGAATTCAGAGCAACAAAATTTGTATTTTTATGACTTTTAATTTATTTATTATAATTATTTTAGTGGGAAAATAAAGAAAGATTCATTTTTAAGCTCTTAAAAAGTTTATTTTTAACTTGGAAAAATTAGGAAAAAAATCTTAATGAGTTCTAAGTGATCAGGGAACAATTAGACACAGTTTAAAATATTTTGATATTCTTGGGATTTTCAATTATTTTTAATTGTTTTAAATTCAAAATAAAACTAAAAAATCAATTATTTACTTAAAAGTAAGTTTTATTTTTCATAAGTGCCCCAGATCACAAAGAAGTCAAAAAAACACTTTTCATAGTTTTCCTTTGTATTTAATTTAAAATAATTATTTTTGTATAAAAATACAAGGTTTCTTAGAAAATCAACTTTAGTGCTCAAACTTAGCAAATAACTTTTAAATTTTCACAGTAAGTAAACATGATTTTTATACACAGTATGATATTGATTTTTTCAATTTTTTATTAGTATTTAATTTAAAAAAATTAAAGCAAGATATATACATTTAATTAACTATAGAAATGTACAAAAAATTTCAAATGATCGTGACATTTTTCTTAAGCTTTTCTGACCATAAGAAACCTACTAAAATTATTCCCATAAATTTATAAGTGTTAATTTAATTTGTGTAATTAAAATAAATCAAAATAACTATCCTAGCTTAAAAATTATGGCTAAAAGTATAGAGATTCCCTCTGTCCTTAGAAAATCAGATAATATACCCTTTGTCATGAGGACTGAACTTTAAAAGTTTCATGCCATGGTGAGCAATGCTTCATCATAATGAATTAAATTACGCAAGAGACTATTTAATTCATTAAAAATCATTGAGTTTACAAATAATTTTTATTTTTATAATTTTTCTAAAGAAAGATACGGATTTTTTAAGTTCATGCATTTAAATAAATTAAAAAAAAAACATATTTCTTTAGTTAAACACGCGGCGCCACCTCATCCTCGTCCGCATCAAACTTTACACACGATGCTCTGCTATTTAACGCTGCCGGCCACATCGGCTGCCACGTGGCCCACTTTTTCGTTCCAAGTGTTCAACCGACTTGATCTCCTCCATCTTTTAAATAAACGCATGATCAGACAGCTCTCCTTTATCGTCCCCAAGTGACCTAACCCGTGAGCCATTCACATCAAATAACTATGTAGAGTCAAAATAAGCTCGGATTAAGCTTGAGGATCAATACCTTTGTCTGAGAGGGGAGGCCTTAATTAGATGGTTATGACAGATTCGATTGGTTCAAACAAACCTCCAACAGAAGTCCTAAGCCTTGGTGAATTGTCATGGTATGATTTGAATCAAACTCCATTTCAGGTGTTAGTCTAGAGCTATGTTAAAGGCTGTTTAGGAAGGGGCTTTTGTGGGGAATTGATACTCCTAAAATATATACTGTTTTTCTTTCACGTACAAGTAAAAAGGTGAAAAATGCTTAAAGGAGTGAAAAAGGATCAAATTTGGAGCAAATAGGTAAAAAATGTGCAAAAGTGTTTTGGTGCCTAAGCCCCAGGTTCGACACTTATGCTCCGGGTAAACAGAGAAGGCCGCGCCTAAGTGCCAGAGACCCCGCGTTTAAGCGCCAAAGGCAGATATTGGACAAGTAAATTTGATTTTTACAAAATTTGAAGAGGTTTTTGAGGAACTTATTGGCTTAATAAGTGGTTACAACCACCATCGACATATATTATTATGAAAGGATGCATCTCTTAGGGAAATACATCGAATCAAGACACATTTTGATCAGATACCAAGGTACCTTTTGAATAATTATAAAAGAAAGAAGATTGAGACTTTGAAAGTGGTTATGAAAGTACTGAGAAAGTTTTGAAAGTTTAAAAATTGGGGAGTTAGTTGGAGAGATTTTCAGGCACCACATATTTATCCTTTTTTTCTATTTTAGTTTTATATTTAAAGTGTTGTAAAAGAGAAGAGATTTAAAAAAAACTTTAAGATTTTGTTGGAAGACTTGAGATCAGTTTTTATCTTTTATTTTAGACTAGTTTTGGTTTTAATTGAGACTTGTTATTGGTTTGACAATGATTTCTAACTTCAAACTAAAGTGTGGTTTTATTTTTCTCCATGGATTCTGATTAGTTTTTTTAATCTTTCTTCTTAACATAATAAGTAATTAAGTGTTTGATGGAAATTGTGGAGAGTATTGATTGTTAATGTTGGAAGTAGTTGTGATGATTTAAATTCATGTACTTTATTTACTTCTTGATTTGGCCAATCCAGATGTTAAAATTTATTGTGAGAACATGTAAGAACAGGGATGGTATTGTCTTAGCCAACAATTGGAAAGAATCACATGAGGTTGTATGAATGAGAATGCAGTTCATATGATTGAGTGAAAATAAATAAGAAAACATTCATTGAAGGGAGTAGAGTTAGAGGACTTTAAAGTGACAGGTTAAAGCCCCCAACTTCATTTATTGCTTTAGATTCTGATACGAGATGTTAGCCCCCAGGTGGAGGGAATCGAGGGAACTCTATGTGAGAGCTAGTTTTTTCCCAGCCTAGCCGGTCTTCAGAAATATTTAAACTTTAAATTAACCAATGTTCTTTATAACATCTCTAATAAGGGTAAAGAATGTTATTGCTCCTATTTAACACAACACAATATGCATACATCCATAAAAGAATTCCTAAATTCGATACTGATTCATGATAAGAGAAAGATATTTTCATATTTAGTGTTTTTCTTCTACAAAAACTCATGTTATCTTTTTATGTTTGTACTATTTTTGTCAAAATATTAAAATTACCAAAAATATTTAAACTTTTTTTACTGTAAAAACATCTTTACTTTAAATAATTATCTTTTTTAAAAAGAAAGTTTCCTAAAAAGTGCATATTGCATATCTTCCCTGTGAGTTCGATATTCATGTCTTAATCAAAAAGTACTAAAATACTTGATAACGATATATATACTTGTGTAGTATCCCGATATATATAAATTAAAAGTTAAATTCTTATTTTTTTCAGGATCAAGTTTTTGGTTTTGTTGCGTAATAAGGAAATATAAGTGAAAAATATAATCAGAATTATTGTTATTCTATTGCATATAAGTAGTTATCGGGGATCAAGTTTTTGGCACCACTGCCTGGGGAGTGATATGAAAATTTTAAAGAATCTATTGATTNCGTAGTATCCCGATATATATAAATTAAAAGTTAAATTCTTATTTTTTTCATGATCAAGTTTTTGGTTTTGTTGCGTAATAAGGAAATATAAGTGAAAAATATAATCAGAATTATTGTTATACTATTGCATATAAGCAGTTATCGGGGATCAAGTTTTTGGCACCACTGCCTGGGGAGTGATATGAAAATTTTAAAGAATCTATTGATTTAAAAGAAAATTTCTATTTTTAGAAAATCTTATTTAAACTTTAAGTTATTTTAATTTATTTTATGTGTGTTTAGTTTTACTTTAATTTTATTTTATGTTGGTGTATGTGTAGTGTAGGTTCTAAAAGACTAGTGCCCTACGATTCTGAATTAGAGAGAACTGTTAGAAAAAACAGAAAAACCAAAAAAATTAAAAATCTCAAAAAATCTAAAAAAATTACAGAAATGACAATCCAAAATGGTTAAAATGTTGAAATTCATCAAGAGTTTAAAACTTTAAGAGATTTTGCNAGTTAGCCCCCAGGTGGAGGGAATCGAGGGAACTCTATGTGAGAGCTAGTTCCTTCCCAGCCTAGCCGGTTTTCAGAAATATTTAAACTTTAAATTAACCAATGTTCTTTATAGCATCTCTAATAAGGGTAAAGAATGTTATTGCTCTTATTTGACACAACACAATATGCATACATCCATAAAAAAAGTCCTAAATTCGATACTGATTCATGATAAGAGAAAGATATTTTCATATTTAGTGTTTTTCTTCTACAAAAACTCATGTTATCTTTTTATGTTTGTACTATTTTTGTCAAAATATTAAAATTTCCAAAAATATTTAAACTTTTTTTACTGTAAAAACATCTTTACTTTAAATAATTATCTTTTTTAAAAAGAAAGTTTTCTAAAAAGTGCATATTGCATATCTTCCCTGTGAGTTCGATATTCATGTCTTAATCAAAAAGTACTAAAATACTTGATAACGATATATATACTTGTGTAGTATCCCGATATATATAAATTAAAAGTTAAATTCTTATTTTTTTCAGGATCAAGTTTTTGGTTTTGTTGCGTAATAAGGAAATATAAGTGAAAAATATAATCAGAATTATTGTTATTCTATTGCATATAAGTAGTTATCGGGGATCAAGTTTTTGGCACCACTGCCTGGGGAGTGATATGAAAATTTTAAAGAATCTATTGATTTAAAAGAAAATTTCTATTTTTAGAAAATCTTATTTAAACTTTAAGTTATTTTAATTTATTTTATGTGTGTTTAGTTTTACTTTAATTTTATTTTATGTTGGTGTATGTGTAGTGTAGGTTCTAAAAGACTAGTGCCCTACGATTCTGAATTAGAGAGAACTGTTAGAAAAAACAGAAAAACCAAAAAAATTAAAAATCTCAAAAAATCTAAAAAAATTACAGAAATGACAATCCAAAATGGTTAAAATGTTGAAATTCATCAAGAGTTTAAAACTTTAAGAGATTTTGCCTACCCTATTGTATATGAATATCGTTGTAGTATTCAAAAACCTACTGTAGTGGCTAATTCATTTGAGCTTAAACCTGATATTTATAAATGTTATCAAATAATTATTTTGGGGGATCACCAACTGAAGATCCAAATTTACATCTTACTAATTTTTTAGAATTATGTGCTACATTTAAATATGATGGTGTATTAGTTGATGCTATAAGTCTTAGGTTATTTTCTTTCTCACTGAGGGATAAAGCTAGGATGTCGTTAAATTCGTTAGCACCTGGATCTATCAGAACTTGGGGTGATTTTGCAAAAAAATTCCTTGCTAAATATTTTTTTACCATAAAAAACTGTGAAGCTTGGAAATGATATTATATCTTTTAATCAGTTTGAAGGGTAATCTATTCACGAAGCATGANTTATTTTAATTTATTTTATGTGTGTTTAGTTTTATTTTAATTTTATTTTATGTTGGTGTATGTGTAGTGCAGGTTCTAAAGGACCAGTGCCCTACGATTCTGAATTAGAGAGAACTGTTAGAAAAAATAGAAAAATCAATAAAATTAAAAATCTCAAAAAATCTAAAAAAAATACAGAAATGACAATCCAAAATGGTTAAAATGTTGAAATTCATCAAGAGTTTAAAACTTTAAGAGATTCTGCCTACCCTATTGTATATGAATATCATTGTAGTATTCAAAAACCTACTGTAGTGGCTAATTCATTTGAGCTTAAACCTGATATTTATAAATGTTATCAAATAATTATTTTGGCGGATCACCAACTGAAGATCCAAATTTACATCTTACTAATTTTCTAGAATTATGTGCTACATTTAAATATGATGGTGTATTAGTTGATGCTATAAGTCTTAGGTTAATTCCTTTCTCACTGAGGGATAAAGCTAGGATGTCGTTAAATTCGTTTTCACCTGGATCTATCAGAACTTGGGGTGATTTTGCAAAAAAACTCCTTGCTAAATATTTTTTTACCATAGAAAACTGTGAAGCTTGGAAATGATATTATATCTTTTAATCAGTTTGAAGGGTAATCTATTCACGAAGCATGAGAAAGATTTAAGGAACTCTTAATAAAGTTGCCAGACCATGCTATACTAGATTGATTAATAATTCAAACTTTTTAGATTTTTAGATGGATTTGTTAGATCTTTTAGATCAATTATTGATGTCGTTGCTCGTGGTTCATTGATGTGAAAATCATTTCATGATGCTTACACTTTAATTTAAGAAATGACTACCAATAATTTTCAATAGCCTTCTGAGAGGGTGAATCCTAAAAAAGTAGCCAATATTCATGAAACTAATGAATTTACTATGTTGCTGTAATTTCAAGGAAGTTAGGCAATTTCGAATGAATTTTCTTAACCAATTTTCATGATTGAAGAGAATTCATTAGACCAAATGGTAGATTCTCAAGCATCATTAGAAACTTTGAATGCCATAAATAAGAAGCAGAATAACCCATATTCAAATTCTTACAACCCAGGTTGGGAAAACCATCCCAAGTTTAACTGGAATAATAATTTTGGTGGTAATAATTAGCAATAAGAGAACAACCAAGTAAACTCATTGGGAAGCTGAAACAATTAAGGGAATAATAATTATAGATCTACTTATCCTCAAGGTTTCAATAGTAATACATAATTTAAGGAGAAGAAGTTATCTATAGAAGAAGCGGTGTTACAAATGGGAATTCCATTGCAAAGTCAAGGAGCTACAATTAGAAATATTGATAATCAACTTGGGGAAATAACAAATTCATTAACTAATAGATTCTAAGAAACACTTCCTAATAATACTAAATTAAATCCAAAAGACCATAATAAAGAGCAAGCAAAAGCCGTTCAACTTAGAAGCAGAATAGAGTTGGAAGGTATTAAAAAGAAACTGAAGTTGAGAGAGAAGAAATTGAAGAATCAAAAGAGGATGCTCCAAAAGATTCTGAAAGACCTATTTCTCCACTAAAAATTGATTTGGAAAAACCACCACCTCCATTTCCTCAGAGACTTTGTCAGCAGAAATTGGATAAGCAATTTTCAATATTTCTAGAAATATTTAAGAAGATTACAATTAGTAATTCATTTGTTGAAGCCTTAGAACAAATGCCAAGCTATGTAAAGTTTATGAAGGATATTCTCAATAAGAAAAGAAAGTTTGAAGATAATAAAACCGTTGCACTTAGTGAGGAGTGCAGTGCTATAATCCAAAAAAAACTTCCTGAAAAGCTTTAATATCTTGGTAGATTATCATTCCATGTGCAATAAGAGACAAATTTAATGGGAAAGCTTTTTGTGATTTAGGTGAAAGCGTTAACCTTATGTCATTATCAATATTCAAAAGATTGGGATTAGGAGAAATAACCCCTACTACTGTAACTCTGCAGTTAGCAAATCGTTAGATAACATACCCTAAAAGAATTATAGAAGATGTCCTAGTGAAAGTTGATCAATTTATATTTTATGTTGATTTCATTGTGATAGATATGAAGGAAGATAAAAAGATACCTATAATTTTTTGGAGACCTTTCTTAGCCACAGGAAGAGCAATGATAGATGTGCAGAAAGGAGAATTAACAATGCACGTCAATGATCAAATTGTTACTTTCAATTTTTTACGATCAATGAAATATCCTGCAAAAGGTAAAGATGATGAATGTTATAGGATAGATGTTATAAGATATCTAAGTGAATGTCATTTCAAAATAACTTATGAAGAAAAATTTAAAAAAAAGATTTGGAACACGAGCAAGAAGAGGAATTAGATCAATGTGAAGGAATTTTGAAGGAAGATTCAAACTAAGTTCGATAAAGTTTTGAAATTTTGGACACGATAGACAAAGATAAATCATTTTGTCCATCAATTTAAAAACCTCCAGAACTTGAGTTCAAGTTACTTCCTAGACATTTAAAATATGCCTTTTTAGGTGTTTCCTTTACTTTACCAGTTATAATTTCCACAAAATTAACGATGGAAGAAGAATAAAGTTTGATGAAAATTTTGAAAAATTTTAAGAAAGCATTTGGATGGACAATTGTTGATATTAAAAGAATCAGTCATTCCATTTGTGTGCATAGAATTCATATGGAAGAGAACTGTAAACCCATGGTTGATCCTCAAAGGAGACTGAATCCTATTATGAAAGAAGTTGTTAAGAAAGAAATTTTAAAGTGGTTGGATGCTGGAATTATCTGCCCTATTTCAAATAGTGCATGGGTTAGTCCAATTCACTGCTTTCCTAAGAAAGAAGGAATAACTGTAACTGTGAATGAACATAATGAATTAATACCTGCTAGACTAGTTACACGATGGTGAATATGCATTGATTATAAAAAATTAAATTTTGCCACAAGGAAATATCATTTTCCATTACCCTTTCTAGATCAAATGCTGGATAGACTAGTTGGGCATAAATACTTTTGTTTTCTGGATGGATATACAGGTTATCACC
>JXCR01090470.1:327441-344010 GCA_002079205.1 Phalaenopsis hybrid cultivar
TGGCTAAATTTGGGCAAATTTTAGAATTTTGTATTTGGGTTGAAATGAAGTAAAATTGAAGCTTTAACAAGGTCAATTGAGCATTCAATTTGATGTGTGGAGATGTTTCAAAGAGTTCATGATGTATAATTTGGGCAATTGGAAGGATTTGGGGGTTCAATTAATTGGGATTTTTGTTTTAGGCCTAGTTGGTGCTTTTTGTTTTGGGTTGAAATTGGATGGAAATGTGGGTCAATTAGACTTAGATTTGGATTGAATTGAGTTTGATCATGATGAATTTGAATTTAGAATTGAAATTGAGGGGAGTTGTAACCAAATTGGTGGACATTTGTGTTGAATTTGGGGAAATTTAGCCCTTTAAGGGCAATTTGAGGTTTTTGGTCAAAGTTGGCCAAATTTATCAAATTGGGTTTTATTTAAAGGCCCAAATTCTGTTTGGAGAGATTTGAACTAATTTTGAGGGTTTTGGGAAAGTTTGGGCCATCGAGGGTATTTTTGTAATTTTAGCAAATTTGGGGGGTTTTTTGGTGATTTTAAATTTTTTTGAAGTTTTTGGTCAATTTCGGTAGCTTCAAATGGTTTGAGATGATTTTTGAACAAATTTGGGTATATTGGGTGAAATTGAAAATTTCGGTCAAATTTGAGGTTTGAGGGTGTTTTGGTAAATTAGGTAGATTTGGGGGCAAAATGCTATGTTTGGTATTTTGGTGAAAGTGTGGTGCCAACCACCTTATTTGAGCCATGGACCAAAGGAATCTCTATTTGGGCCCTCTATGAATTAGTCTTGGCTAGACCCTAGCCTAGGGCTAGTGAGTCTAGAAGACCATCTCATGAGTCTCCCAAGAGATCAAGAGATCAAAGTCAACAAGTTTGGGTTTGGGGTTGTGAGTGAATGTGAGTGNTGGGACATTTTTGTGTTGATAAAACAACATACAAAATTTTACAATCTGAATTCTATTGGCCTACAATTTTTAAAGATGTTAATGCTTATATCAAACATGTGATAGATGTCAACGAGTAGCCAATATTTCTAGAGGAAATGAGATGCCCCTCAATTATATGCTAGAAGTTGAAATATTTGATGTTTGGGGATTAGATTTCATGGGCCCATTTATACCATCTTTCAAAAATTTATATATTATGTTAGTAGTGGACTATGTATCCAAATGAATAGAAGTTGTTGCTTTATCTGGATGTGATGCTCAAAGTGTTGCAAAATTTTAGAAAATGAACATATTTTATAGATTTGGGATGCCGAGAGTTATCATTACTGATGGGGGAAATAATTTCAGAAATTTCATAATAGAGAAGTTATTAAAGAAATATAATATAAATCATAGGATTGCTACTACTTATCATCCTCAGAAAAGTGGTTTGGCTGAACTATCCAATCGAGAAATCAAAAAAAATTACAGAAAAATCTGTGAATCTAACAAAAATGGATTGGTTAGTCAAACTTTACTATGCTTTGTGAGCTTATATGATAGCAAACAGAACTCCTATAGGAATGTCTCCATATAGGCTAATATTTGGGAAAGCTTGTCACTTACCCGTTGAACATTATCATAAAGCATATTGGGCAATTAAACTGGTCAATTATAAATTGAAAGATGCTGGTAGAAAAGGTTATTGCAATTAAATGATCTTGAAGAGATAAGAAATGAATCTTACGAGAGTACCAATATTTATAAAAAAAAGATGAAGATGTGGCATGATCGAAGGATTCTCAGTATATATTTTCATCCAGGGCAACAAGTTTTGCTATATTATGCAAGGTTAAGATTATTTCCAAGCAAACTTAAGCCCAGGTGGATGGGCCCATTTATTGTGATAAAAGTTTTTTTGGAGCTATGGATATTAAAGATATTAATTATGAGAAAATATTTAAAGTTAATGGACATAGGTTGAAGCCTTATTTTATTAGGGATCAGCATAAACTTAATGATGGAATGATGTTAGGTCAACCAGAATAAGCACTAGTTACGTTGGGCTGACGACGTAAAACCAAGCGTTTTATGGGAGGCAACCCATAGTTATCAGAGTGTTTTTATTTTGATTTATGTTTTATGTGTGATTAAGAAAATTGAGGTAGTATTTTTTTGAAACCATTATGTGTTAGTAAAGATTTTGAGACATTTCTTAGTGACTCACACATGTTAGAATGAGAATTTGGATGTTAAGTTGACTAGTGAAAAAATGTGCACTGACGCTTAAGCGCCATATCCGGCGCTTAAAAGCTGCAGTTTAAATACATGTGCGAAATTAATATTCTAGAAGTTTTAACTGCCAATTAGTTTATAAAAATGTGCTAAGGCAGTTTCTAAATGTGTATAGGAGTTATTGGAAGGATTTAAGCCTATAAATTGAAGGGTTTTGTGAAGAAATTTTACCTCAGATCATTTCTAGCGCTAAAAGTCTAAGAGAATGTGAGATTTTGAGAAAATGTCTATATGAGAGAAGGATTTGAAGAAGAAGAAGGAAGAAACCATGAGGTAAATGTTCATTAGTCAAAGTGCACAAAAAATGTATAGTGGTTTCTTAGTCGGAATTGTTGAAGGGTTATCAGATAAGATCAACAAAATGGAGAATACTATGGCTTTATTGGAGACCAAAGTACTTGAGTTGCAAGCACATCTAGAGCAAGTTGGATGGAAATTGAAGATGCAATTTAGCCGAATTAGTTATTAATAGGAGGCAGATAAGGCAATGTTCATAAAGCAGAAGTAGATTGAAAAAGATAGTATCAGAGCTCGTCACCACCGTCCGTTTTATCAACTCTGCATTCCTGGAGAGACTAAAGAAAGACAGGAATTTTTTCCTTCAAATGAAGAATGGAATTTAGTGTTAGAATTTGTGTGTTAGAAGTTGTTGTTTTCAAGTGGTTTAGTGTTTAAGTCTTGATTTTATTATTTATGACTTCTTTTTGTGTAATGATTGTTATGTATTTGTATTTAGAAAAATTTTCTCATCCAAGACTTTTTGGAGTGAGAAAAAGTATTTATACTTGTTTGTGAATTAATAATATAAGTTTGTTTGTGTGAAAATTTGTGTTATTTTTAGCCTCAAATTGAAATAGTTATTATGGAGGATTTTGACAGAGAGGGGAGTTATAGGAAGTTGAAAATAGTCATTTAAGTGCTATGAGACCATTTAGGGGTTTTACTTAAGTAAATAGTGCATTTTACTTTAATTTGAACATTTTAAAAGTTGTGCATTGGCGACTAAGCACCACATCTCGTACTTAAGCGCGAGCCAACCTGAGAGGTAAGCGCCTAAGCACCACTTACCCGTGCTTAATTGTCGGTTCACAAAAACCGGTTCCCAAACACTGAAGAGAGAAATTTTGGCCCGAAAATCACCATTTTTTACGCCTCCCGTCACCTTCAACCTCTCAAAATCACGACTTTCAAAGGCTAAGGCATATCTAAAGTTAAGATTTCTTGGTGGAATCAAGTGAAATTTGCTAGATCCAACTTCCTTAAGGTAAGAGCTTTACTTCTATGCAAAAATTTTGGATTTTCACCAAGTATTTTGAGCACATTTGGAGAAATTTGAAAATTCACTATTCATGGTGAAAAATGAGAAAAAAATCTATGAAAATTGCATGGGAAGTGTAGATTATACTTTGGAAGTTTAGTTTAGTAATTTAGACTTGATTTTTGAATTTATTTTTGCAATTTATAAAACTTGTAGAATGGCACCAAGAATGAAGAGGAGCAACAGAAAGAGCCCTTTCAATTCGAGAAAATTTTTTAGTTCGATGGCTCAGGATCGATACAGTCATGCGTTGCAATCAAGAAAACATATTCAAGAGCAGTGTTTTAGTTATCCATATGGAGATGTAGAGCATTTGATCATTCACCGATAGTGGGAATGATTCTACTATTTCTCTGTTGTGGCGGTTATTTCTGTTGTTAGGGAGTTCTATGCAAACCTCCCTGAGGCTAAATACAATAAATTCATGGTTCGAGGAAAGTTGGTACCTTTTTCAACGGAGGTAATCAATTTGTTTTATAAAATCCACCTGATACATTATGTTTCTATGCAAAATTATAGTCTGACTTAAGCGGAGTTAGACGAGATTATTTCTTACTTAACTATTCAGAGAGGACTTTAGAAGATCACTAGTGAGAGGAGAGTCAACTTCCCAATTTCAAAGCTATGTGCACCTTCAAAGGCCTAGCACTATTTTATTTCTACTCGTATGCTACAAACAAGTCATCTCGGTGAAGTGACCATAGAGAGAACGACATTGAATTATTGTACCAAGGAAGGAAAGCTCATCAACATAGGAGCTTTGATTTGTCAGACTATCATCAGTTCTGCCACTGTCATTACTACTGCATGTCTGGGATTTGCTTCCTTGATTTTTTCTTTGTGTGAGCAGGCTGGAGTTAAATATGATAGCTGGGAGGAAGTGTTGTTACCTCTAAAGCCCATCTCTAAGGTGAATGTGAAGACTTATTATGAGCATTCAATTTTTTGTTGGAGAGGAGGATTTTCTAGGAGTTATGGAATGGAGACATTTGTTGCTTGTACCTCTGTTGCTTCTTCATCTAGCACATCTCCCTCACATACTTTTACATCTATAGGTGAGTCTACTGAGAGTCAAGATCATTTATTGTAGAGGATGATGGATAATATTAAATTTACCGCTGATAGGGTACAAAATTTAGAGCATTTTGCAGAGCATAGTGATAGGTATAATAGGAGAAAAAGTGATTATGAAGAGAAATTTCACTCATCTTTGGAGAGTTTCATTAGGGGTAACCAAGGAGTGCAATTTTCTTCATATCCTGGATACCCTGATTATAAGCCTGCAGAAGTTTGGGATAGCGGTGATCTAGATGATGAAGAGTAGAACTGAGAGATTTATTTTATGATTATATAATGATTTGAACTATGTGTTCTGGGCTTGCTACATTTTCATCTATGTGTTGATTTGAATTACGTGATGTGGTTTGTACTTTTATGTTTAAGTGAGAATTGCGATGTGAGATGTTTTCATGTTTTGGACTTCATACATGAATGTTTGTTCACTTGTTTAGATATTGTGATGTGTTAGACTTTTATTTTTAATTGTATTATAATGTTTGTTTTAGTTAGTATTTTGTTTTAAAATTATAGGATAGTAACCGTTGTGATTTTTGTAATTTAGTTAGTTTAGAACTTAACTTAATTCTATGTCTTTTGTAAAGTTGAAAATCTTACTAGCATAAATCTTAAATTTGAAACTTAGAGAACTGCTACCCAATATTTTTCTTTCATCATGTTTGTGAGTTTGTTTTTATGTTGAGATTGTGAAGTCAAGTTAGTGTGTTAGTTTGCTTTTATGTTTATACCCACTGTTTAGAAGTCTATTGATCTCTACATGTTGAATTGAAATGAAAATATTAGAAAATTTGATCAAAACTAATTTTACTCCTGTTTTTTAGTTTTAAACTTGTATCATTAGTGCATAAAAATTCCTGTAAGCATGTTATTCTTATTTTCATTCCTGCTTATATATATTTGATGCTAAACTGTTTAATCTGATAAAAAATTTAAGTTTGGGGGGGGAGGATGAAAAATATTTTCAAAACTTTAACATTATTTGTTCTCAAATGAACTACAAGTGAATTTAATTTGAAAAGAAAAATTGATCACGTTAATGAAGTTATTTTAGGGAAGTAAATTTTGATTTTAGAAATGAGTAAGAAAATTTAGTTGAAGTTTTTTAGTAATGAAAAAAAAAACTATTAAGTTAAAAATTTTTAGTGTAGAAAATGATTAATATAAGTAACTTTCTCTAGTAAGAAACATTGTAATTTTGAAAATTTTTGAAATTTAGACTTTTATTTATAGTACTTAAATTTCTTTTATTAAAAATATTTTAACAGCTATTATTGTATTTATAAGTAAAAGTTTTGTATCAAGAATTCGCTTTAGGAAAAGAATATTAGAGTTCAAAATTATGAAAGGCCTATCTAAATATAGTAATACTTGCCTAAAAAGAAAAGAAAAGAAAAAGAGAAAAAAGGAAAAAAATAATGAAAAAAACAAAGAGAAAAGATAAAGATAAAGAAAAAAAATATAAAGGAGGTGAAGCTTAGGGATTAGTGCTTAATCAAAAAATTGTTCTAAATTTGACCTTGTTAAAGTATAAGACTTGAAAAAATCTTAAGCTTATTGAAATAAAATGGTAAAATTATTCTTAATAAAAATTTTTAAGTGGAGATAACAAAAGAACTAAATTCTAAATTTGCAAGACTTGCAATATTTCTAAATTAGATAGGAACTTATATTTTCATCTTTCTTAACATTAGAAATTTCTAAACCTTAAGTTGATCTCATTTACTGAATATTTTTTCTAAAGTGGACTACTATGTTTCTAAATCTAAATTTTAGTAACTCCTAAAGAAACTCATATACATATCATACATATTTAGTTTTTAAAGATTGAAGTGTCAGTTGAGGACAAGTAACATTTTAAGTTTGGGGGATTTTAATACGCCTAAAATATATAGTGTTTTTAGACACATTTTTACACCTATTTTTGAGATATTGCGCTTTAATGGTAGGTGTTTTTGTGTTTTTCTTTTAGGTATAGGTAAAAAGGTGAAAAATTCTTAAAGGAGTGCAAAAAGATAAAATTTGGAGCAAATAGGTGAAGAATGTGTAAAAGTGTTTTGGCGCCTAAGCGTCGGGTAAATAGAGAAGGTTGCGCCATAGAGCTAGACACCCTGCGCTTAAGCGTCAGTGACAGTTATTGGACAAGTATGTGGTTAGAGGCACCATGGCAAAAATTATTGCGAAAGGATGCATTATTTTGGGAAATACATCAAATCAAAACAAATTTTAAAGAGATACCAAGGCACCTTTTGGAGAATTATAAAATAAAAAAGATTGGGACTTTGAAAGTGGCCTTTAATGTACTGGGAAAGTTTTAAAAGTTCAAAAATTGGGGAGTTAGTTGGAGAGACTTTCAGGCACCACATATTTATCCTTTTTTTTATTTTAGTTTTATATTGAGAGTGTTGTAAAAAAGAAGAGATTCAAAGGAACTTCAAGATTTTGTTGGAGGACTTGAGATAACTTTTTATCTTTTATTTTCGACTACTTTAGGTTTTCATTGAGACTTGTTGTTGGTTTGACAATGATTTCTACTTTTAAACTAAAGTGTGGTTTTGTTTTTTCATGGATTATGAGTAGTTTTCTTTATCTTTCTCCTTAAAATGATAAGTAATTAAAGTGTTATAGGATTCTAAGTAGTTTTCTTTATCTTCCTTCTTAAAATGATAAGTAATTAAGTGTTGAATTGAAATTGTAGAGAGTATTAATCTTTAATGTTGGAAGAATTTGTAATGATTTAAATTCATGTACTTCATTTATTTCTTGATTTGGCCAATCCAGATGTTAAAATTTGTTTTGAGAACATGTAAGAACTGGGATGGTATTGTCTCAACCAACAATTGGAAAGAATCACATGAGGTTGTATGAATGAGAATGTAGTTCATATGATTAAGTGCAAATAAATAAGGAAATATTCATTGAAGGGTGTAGAGTTAGAGGACTTTAAAGTGATATGTTAAAGTCCCCAACTTGGTTTAGTGTTCTTTATAGCATCTCTAGTAAGGATAAAGAATATTATTTTTACAATTTGGTGCAATACAATATGCATACATCCACAACAGAATTCCTAAACTTATTACTGATTCATGATAAGGAGAAAGATACTTTCATATTTAGTAATGTTCTTCTACAAATACTCAAGTTATCTTTTTAAATTTGTAGTGTTTTTATCAAAATATTAAAATTACCAAAAATATTTAAACTTTATTTACTGTTAAATTGTCTTTAGTTTAAATATTTATCTTTTTAAAAATAGAAAGTTTTCTAAAAGGTGCATATTACATATCTTTCCTGTGAGTTCAATATTCAAGTCTTAAACAAAAAGTCATATATTAATTGATAACGATACATATACCAATATATATAAATTAAAAGTTAAATTCTTATTTTTTTCAGAATCAAGTTTTTTTTTGGCAAAATAAGGAAATATAAGTGAAAAATATAATCAGAATTATTGTTAAACAGTTGCATATAAGTAGTTATCAGGGATCAGGAATCAACTCCTCTCAATGTGAGGAAGGTGTGTGCAAAGTTTATTGGAGTTTGATGGACTATGGAGGCGTGGAGAAATCTATCTTAGTTTGAGCTGAAATTTTGAGCTCAAAATTGGGCTCTTACAGTGGGAACCAGTGGGGGAAAATGTTGGGCTTAAGCTTAGGAGTTCTTGGAGAGTACTTGGAAACAATTGAATAGAGTCTCTTCAAGGAAATTTTTTAGCTCATTATTTATCCATGGAGGAGGTTATTTAAATAGAGGGGCTTNAGGGACATTTTTGTGTTGATATACCAATATATATAAATTAAAAGTTAAATTCTTATTTTTTCAGAATCAAGTTTTTTTTTGGCGAAATAAGGAAATAGAAGTGAAAAATATAATCAGAATTATTGTTAAACAGTTGCATATAAGTAGTTATCAGGGATCAGAAATCAACTCCTCTCAATGTGAGGAAGGTGTGTGCAAATTTTATTGGAGTTTGATGGACTATGGAGGTGTGGAGAAATCTATCTTAGTTTGAGCTGAAATTTTGAGCTCAAAATTGGGCTCTCATAGTGGGAACCAGTGGGGGAAAATGTTGGGCTTAAGCTTAGGAGTTCTTGGACAGTACTTGGAAACAATTGGATAGAGTCTCTTCAAGGAAATTTTTTAGCTCATTATTTATCCATGGAGGAGGTTATTTAAATAGAGGGGCTTGGGGTGGACCTCAGGGCTTCAATTCAAACGCAATTGGGTGCTTAGGTGGAGGGTAGAAAAATGTCAAAGACTAATTGGAGCTGGCCAGCTTTGATAGATGAGATTGGGTTTGGATGGAGGCATGGGGCTCTTAATTTTGGTGTTTTCCAATGACCAGGATAGGTGGTCAGAGCAGGCGAGGTGGTCAGGCAGCTAGGTGAGCCAGAGGGAGGGTTAATTAGGCTTTATTCCTAATGTCATGGCATTTTGGCAAGTATTTCTTGGTTTATCCACAAAAAAAGATAAATTTCCCTAAATCAAATGACCATTGGTCCATGGATTCCATTGGGTGGGCTAGGTGGGTCTAGCCTGGTCACTAGGATCCATTTGGTGGTTGTGGTGTCATTACTTGGTCACTTAGGTATGGCTTAGTCAATTTTGGTGCATGGGTTCAATTTAGGCCAAATTTTCTTGAAGTTGGGTTTGGGTTTGGCTATCCATGATATTGAGCTCAATTTATTAATTAATTTGGTTTAAATGATTGTAATAAAGAGTTTATAAAAGATTTGGAGTGATTTTGGATTGATTTGGAGGTTCAATTTGAGGGATTTTGGCCATTTGATCAATTTGGGGATGTTGGGTTAGACTTGGGTTTAAGTTGGACTAAAGTTGGGTTAAGTCCAAATTGAGAGTTTAAAATGGTCTAGTGGAATGTCATGAAGAATTCTCAAGAAAAATTGAGAGTCAATTTTGGGATTGGGGCATTCAATTTGGTGGTTTTGGGCACATGGCTAAATTTGGGCAAATTTTAGAATTTTGTATTTGGGTTGAAATGAAGTAAAATTGAAGCTTTAACAAGGTCAATTGAGCATTCAATTTGATGTGTGGAGATGTTTCAAAGAGTTCATGATGTATAATTTGGGCAATTGGAAGGATTTGGGGGTTCAATTAATTGGGATTTTTGTTTTAGGCCTAGTTGGTGCTTTTTGTTTTGGGTTGAAATTGGATGGAAATGTGGGTCAATTAGACTTAGATTTGGATTGAATTGAGTTTGATCATGATGAATTTGAATTTAGAATTGAAATTGAGGGGAGTTGTAACCAAATTGGTGGACATTTGTGTTGAATTTGGGGAAATTTAGCCCTTTAAGGGCAATTTGAGGTTTTTGGTCAAAGTTGGCCAAATTTATCAAATTGGGTTTTATTTAAAGGCCCAAATTCTGTTTGGAGAGATTTGAACTAATTTTGAGGGTTTTGGGAAAGTTTGGGCCATCGAGGGTATTTTTGTAATTTTAGCAAATTTGGGGGGTTTTTTGGTGATTTTAAATTTTTTTGAAGTTTTTGGTCAATTTCGGTAGCTTCAAATGGTTTGAGATGATTTTTGAACAAATTTGGGTATATTGGGTGAAATTGAAAATTTCGGTCAAATTTGAGGTTTGAGGGTGTTTTGGTAAATTAGGTAGATTTGNAAATTTGAGGTTTTTGGTCAAAGTTGGCCAAATTTATCAAATTGGGTTTTATTGAAAGGCCCAAATTCTGTTTGGAGAGATTTGAACTAATTTTGAGGGTTTTGGGAAAGTTTGGGCCATCGAGGGTATATTTGTAATTTTAGCAAATTTGGGGGGTGTTTTGGTGATTTTAAAATTTTTTGAAGCTTTTGGTCAATTTCGGTAGCTTCAAATGGTTTGACATGATTTTTGAACAAATTTGGATATATTGGGTGAAATTGAAAATTTCGGTCAAATTTGAGGTTTGAGGGTGTTTTGGTAAATTAGGTAGATTTGGGGGCAAAATGCAATGTTTGGTATTTTGGTGAAAGTGTGGTGCCACCCACCTTATTTGAGCCATGGACCAAAGGAATCTCCATTTGGGCCCTCTATGAATTAGTCTTGGCTAGACCCTAGCCTAGGGCTAGTGGGTCTAGAAGACCATCTACATGAGTCTCCCAAGAGATCAAGAGATCAAAGTCAACAAGTTTGGGTTTGGGGTTGTGAGTGAATCTGAGTGNTGTTGCAAGCCATAACTTGGAAATACAAGAAGCATTACAAAATAGGGAGATGAGAAACTAAAATATTTTGTAAAAATAGACGGTACACCAAGCAAAAAACACAAATTGTGCTTATACAGATAAAAAGAACTTTAAAACCAACTCATTGGTCACTTGAGAAACATCAATCTTGCGGCTCATACTTTTTGTATAAGAGTCGTCCGCCTAACTTAAACCTATCAATAATATCAGCCTTAGCGTGGAACTTGGGTACTGAGAAAATTTGTTGCAAATCCACCAAGTCTGAATTCAAGTCGGAAGGAGCTTTGCTTCAGCCAGATGATCTGCAACATCGACTTTAAATTTGAGGATCTTGATCAATAGCTTCTTAGAAAGAGAGTCCAATTGCAATTTCAACTCATTTAGGTTAGCTTCGCATTGAGCCGTGACTACATGTCTAGCTTTGGCATTACGGGCAAAGAAGCTCACTGCCACATCCGTGTCGAGAAACATAGAGTCAGCTAACTCCCATTCGACTAAAAATCGACGGATCTCCCTCAACTTTGCAAGGCGTTGATGCCAGACCTCAAATAGCCTCTGTCAATCATAAANTACTGCCACATCCGTGTCGAGAACCATAGAGTCAGCTAACTCCCATTCGACTAAAATCGACGGATCTCCCTCAACTTTGCAAGGCGTTGATGCCAGACCTCAAATAGCCTCTGTCAATCATAAACAAGAATTAGGTCTGCTGCAGGAAATTGTGAAATCAAGGGAAGCTAAAAAATAATCTTCATAAAAAAAATTAGAAATCATACTCCCACCAATAAGTCAATCCACATAAGAGCAGAGCAAAGAGGAGGAACTGTCACCANGTGTGAAATCAAGGGAAGCTAAAAAATAATCTTCATAAATAAATTAGAAATCATACTCCCACCAATAAGTCAATCCACATAAGAGCAGAGCAAAGAGGAGGAACTGTCACCAAGTGCAGATGGAACACTTGGAGCACAATCCTCAACTTGAGAACGATCAGTTGTGCCCCCATTCTTCGTCACCCGTCCATCGAACTGATATCGGTATGATGGCTCTCAATAGGATTGTGGATTGGGCAAAAAATTCTGACAGCTAACGCAAAGGCTATAATCGGGATGTTGTCCGAAGGTCATCCTGTATTCCCCTTCTTTTCACTCGCCAACAATGCATATGTTGAGAAGGAGATCAAAAGCGTTAAACACGGAATAAATGCTAGAGACACATCCCCTAACGACTACTTATTTATAAAGTTAAAGTGCATAGAAGTTCATAAAGTTTAATTATTAAAATTAAGAAAAAAATTAAAGTTGATTTTCATGAAGCGTCTGACTTTCTTATTTTTATCATAGCTGTCACTTTTAAAAAACAATAAATTATGAGAAGTAGATAGATATGATCAAATAAAGGCAACATGAATCTTGATGCAGAGGTAAGCAAAATGTCGAGTGAGGTGGGTCCCCAAGCAAATGAGTCAGTACAAGTCATCAAATCTGAATCGAGTTATTCAAGAAATTTAGACAGGAGTTAGAATCTCGACACAAAATTGCACTGACTTGTCTAATCGAATAGCAAACAACCAAAATCAGAGCTGAACAAAAGATATTCACAGGGCCAACCAAACGAAGGACTATCAATCACCGTTTTGAGGAAGTCATAGTTATGGTAGACCAAGAAACACTCATATTACCTTCTGATGATTCAACCCATTAGAGAAGAACGATCAATGGTGAGCCGACGAGCATATATTTAATTAACACATTTCAATGTCTTGGGTAATTGACCTTAATACCCCTAAAACTCCTTTGTACGAAGTGGGGGAACAAAGGTAATTATGTACTTAATGTACCTCCAATACCTATACGTAGGCGACTCGTTAAAAAAGAAAACGGGAGGCTCATTTTTTATTGTCCGTCCCTAATCTTATTATCTATGCTCTATTCGTTGAATGTGATCCCATTTTTCTTTTGATTCAACAATCATTAATTTTATAGGAAGGTCAGAAATAAAATTTATCATAACATCCTAATCTATTAATTTTTATAAATTATATAATTTTTTTTTATGCGACAATTTAACACCTGTTTATAAAACAGCGATGATGGCAGGTTTAGCTTAGCCTATGCTTAAANCTATTCAAGAAATTTAGACAGGAGTTTGAATCTCGACACAAAATTGCACTGACTTGTCTAATCGAATAGCAAACAACTGAAATCAGAGCTGAACAAAAGATATTCACAGGGCCAACCAAACGAAGGACTATCAATCACGGTTTTGAGGAAGTCATAGTTATGGTAGACCAAGAAACACTCATATTACCTTCTGATGATTCAACCCATTAGAGAAGAACGATCAAGGGTGAGCCGACGAGCATATATTTAATTAACACATTTCTATGTCTTGGGTAATTGACCTTAATACCCCTAAAACTCCTTTGTACGAAGTGGGGGAACAAAGGTAATTATGTACTTAATGTACCTCCAATACCTATACGTAGGCGACTCGTTAAAAAAGAAAACGGGAGGCTCATTTTTTATTGTCCGTCCCTAATCTTATTATCTATGCTCTATTCCTTGAATGTGATCCCATTTTTCTTTTGATTCAACAATCACTAATTTTATAGGAAGGTCAGAAATAAAATTTGTCATAACATCCTAATCTATTAATTTTTATAAATTATATAATTTGTTTTTATGCGACAATTTAACACCTGTTTATAAAACAGCGATGATGGCAGGTTTAGCTTAGCCTATGCTTAAATCTATGGAATATGATGCGCAAACAAATTCTATCTAGCTTAAATAAGTTTGAACAATCTACAATTTTGTTACTTAACATGGCCCTTGGTGTATTTGGTCTTGTGAAACTCGTGCACCAAATGCCCTAAGAAATTAATTATTTATTTAAATCCCATACCAACGATAAAATACCTACACGGATAGTTACATCAAAATTGAGATTTCTCTTTCTCTACTTGCATTCTGTATCTGCGAGCTGATCNAAAATTAATTATTTATTTAAATCCCATACCAACGATAAAGCACCTACACGGATAGTTACATCAAAATTGAGATTTCTCTTTCTCTACTTGCATTCTGTATCTGCGAGCTGATCACTGAAAAATTTGGCGTAAAATTTTACATCTGACCACTACGACGGCCGTTTATTGGACCATTAATGATTATATTGAATAAGAACGGATACCTTATAGTCAGCTGTTGCAAAATAATCCAAGTTGGGACACCGAGAGAACGTCAGCAAAAATTGAGTCCTTGTCAATGAGCTGTGAAAATTGGTCATCACTTGCTATTTGCCAATGTTTTTTCGGTAATGAAAATGAAGTAATATAATATTAAACAGAAAATGAGTCAGCTATGTATCATGTATGTGATTTTCAACAAAAAAAAAAAAAGAAAAGTCAACTGTTTTTTTATTGAACATCGTTAAAAACTAATATTCTCAGTTTTGCAATAATAGAAGATAATGTCCTTCATTAAATAATGAACATAAACAAAAGATAAGTGTGACAAATAAGATGTAACAGTCACACTATTAATGGATTAGGTCAAAACATCAATTTAAAATGTTCCAGTTGCCATGAATGTTAACAACAAATTAAATTAATTCATCTTATTGAGAACGTTCAATTTTTTGCTCATACGATATATTGTAATGAGTGTTGAGTAGCATTAGTGAGGACGTAGGGATAGCTCTTGGGTGATATGTTCATTTGCGATTGGACTCAAAGAATGTAATTTCATACATAAAAGCAAAATGCTAGATTTTAGATGAGTGGATCAAAGTGAAAGGACACGCCATGAGGAGCACAAATCATGGTAATCCTACATATTGCGATAGTTTTCTTGTGGGAAGAATATTGGTTGATCTGAGGCCTGAAATATTTTGAAAACCATCGTAGGAAGTTTACATCTTTGATAGATTTTTTGTTTTTTTATGGATTTTATTTTTACTAGTTTTACATGCAATCGAAGTGATGCCAGAACATTATCTACCAGCTAGCCCTAGGAGAGTGTTTTGTCTGGGCAAGGTGTATACCAAAATGAGGAAGCCTAAGCATTAAAGTTAATCTAGTGCGAGGTCACCTTAACTCAACGACCATGTTTAAGGTAAAAAGCTTCTTCGTCGAGCTCATTGAGATTGTATCACTTTGACAAATTGTAGTTATCAACACACAATGAACAAGGAAAACTAGCATGCCTATTGCAGGAAGAGTCCACAAAAGCTCCTAAATAACATCAGCGTTACTCATACACAATCCAAAAGCTAACCAAACTAAAAGGGGTTTCTTAAGATTAGAGATATAATTTAACATACAACATGGGATGATATCTTCTCTAACTAGCTAAATATGTAATTTAACTTTTGAGATTACAGATATTATTGATTCTTTGTCCTTATTGTACATGACTTGCTTACGAATCACTACCCATTCCATAAGGGGCAAAGTAGAGCAAAAACTTCAATTTATATTATCATCTTCCGACAACTAACTAGTTATGTTTGCCTCTTGCCTCAAAACAATTATATGATTTGTCATTTCTTTTGAATCAGATAGGTTTTAGAATAACCCATAGATAATTAATGTATTAAGAAATTCTTAAGTATAGTGAGTGTGGGTCTATGCCTTGATTTAAATGGGACATTCAATGATCTACAAAAAGGCCTATTAGAGAAGTAACAAGAGAAACACATAATATCGAAGATCCAAATCTTTATTAAATAGAAGAACTCAAAGAGGTGAACGTAATATAAGGTTAAAAATTAGAATATTACTTGGTCGAATGTTTATAAGCATCCTAGACCAACAATTGAAAGCAACACCATTGGTATAATTTTAGAGGAGTTCATAGCACTTCATCAGTAAGAAGTTATTATTCCTAGTTAAACCAACTATCATGAATCACAAAAAGAGGAGACTCTACTGGTAATGAGTGCAATGCTAGAAAATACGGTATAAGTTATCCGTTCATGACACATAAAAGAGCAAAGAATATGTTTAATTGCAATAGTATCATCGACCACTATGTAGATCTTTCAAAAAGAGTCGGTCGAGTTATCAAGTATTGCAATATATTAAACCTTGAGCAAGGTTAGCCTTTAACAAAGCATTTAAGGTTTATGCTTTTCAATTGTAAGGATTTGTGCTAAACAATGCTTTGCAATTGGAAATAACATACCTCTGTCGTATTTAGATCATGACTTAAGAAGTATCAAATATTTTATTTGCCATCGTTAGTGATTTGAGTTAGCATTGCTTTGAGGGAGTCATCGAAAGTTGTGGTCTAAATTATCAAAGGTCAACATGAGATTTAGGCTACCTGCATAGATAGTGCCAACAAGTACTATTTTATACTTCAAAAGTATGTTGACATTTATCCTCGCTTATAAATTTGGCATCATCTTTTTTTGTCAACACATGAAAAGCCTGACACCTTCCTAATATATTTGATATAAATTGTATAAAATATGTTAACTTCACTTCAAATGATCGTAATTACGTTAAGCATATACGGGTATCGTTATTATGAATACATTAATCTTCTGGGATTAGTTTCAATCTTACGATGTCAAATAATAAATCATAAATATTTTTGAGTCAACACCCAAATGACATTTTAAAGGATTCATTTAAAGGTTTTACTGTTGTGAATCTTCAAAGATAAATCTCAAATCATACAAATGGTTGTCAATTTACTTTTTCTTAATGTCTAAGCCATCCAAATAGCACTCGACCATGTTTCAGTTTAA
>JXCR01090470.1:344570-359103 GCA_002079205.1 Phalaenopsis hybrid cultivar
AGTGCTAAAAGAAGTTTAAAAATCTACAATGTAAAACTTTATTACTCCTACTAAATTTTGTACTTTTAATGATAGAACTCGAGGCATTTTCCCTTTTATGGCTGAAACCCTAACATCGTCTCATCACTGATGAGCTTCTATGCATCATTGTAAAATTATCCTAATGTCCTCAGATAATTTAAGTTGACGGAAGCAGCAAGACCAATGAGTACCCATGAGAGCATGAACTGATCCACATTCGCTGAATTATAAAGAAGATAGTTGTGGTATATTGTTCATAAAAACAAGTAATAATTTAAGACATTATTTTTACTTGTTCTTTTAATTAACACACAATATCTCAAGAAGTTTTCAATAACTCTACCAAACAGATCCTAGAATCTAGTAAGATGTTTACTAATCTTTATGATGACCATGCAATCGTTTTTATCATTTGATGGTTCTTTGATAAAAAATCTTTTTCCACCTTTATAGTTATATACTTTTTTTAGAACCATAAATGTTTGCANGCAATCGTTTTTATCATTTCATGGTTCTTTGATAAAAAATCTTTTTCCACCTTTATAGTTATATACTTTTTTTAGAACCATAAATGTTTGCAAAAGGGTATGATTGCTCCATAGAGCAAGTATATGGAATCAAGCCTCATTTTAATAATTTTAGAACACAAGGTAAGTAACAATCAAAAGGCAAATCCAATAATTTGTTAGAATNTTAATATCATTTTCATGTCTTACTGGTAAGTTGCACCAGCATTCTCAACTCCAATGTGTATAGGAATATAGCCGTAAGTCTCGACAAGTGTGCAAAATGTAGTAAATTTATCGACTTCTAGTGTCATCTATATCAAATTGTATTATGAAGATCTATTCAAGAAAGAAAAAATTACTTGCAATGAACCATTTCGACATTTGGCAAATAAAATTTATCATGTTGCTTGGCTTTGTTAAGATTTAAGAAATCAAAGTANCTAATATCATTTTCATGTCTTACTGGTATGTTGCACCAGCATTCTCAACTCCAATGTGTATAGGAATATAGCCGTAAGTCTCAACAAGTGTGCAAAATGTAGTAAATTTATCAACTTCTAGTGTCATCTATATCAAATTGTATTATGAAGATCTATTCAAGAAAGAAAAAATTACTTGCAATGAAAAGATATCCACAACCATTTCGACATTTGGCAAATAAAATTTATCATGTTGCTTGGCTTTGTTAAGATTTAAGAAATCAAAGTAGAATTATATAAGACCATTCTTTTCATTATGAACACCACATTGGCTAACCAAGTTGGATTTTGCTCTTCTCAGACAAAGTTGGTGTCTATTAGTCTTTTTTTTTTTTTTTGCTAAAATTTTTTTTCTTCTTCTAAGTTTATTCGTCAAGAAGCTTTCCTTTCTCGATAAATGATTTGCTCCATAACCAATTTGTTTACTACAACTTCTTGGGCTTGTTTAGTTATTTATTAATAGTTTCAAGCAAAGCATCTTTGAATTACGATAGTAACTTGATCGTTTTAATTTCATATTCTTCATTTAATAACATACTGATTAATTTTGCTCTATGCCCCATTTCTTTCCACATGTTGATTGCTTTTAGCTCATCAATTGTAGATTTAAATTTTCACTCCAAATATGGTCGTGCAACTTCAATTTGAGTTTTATTTTGGAATTTTCTAATATTTCTATGAAATTAGAAATCAGACGATCAATGATAATCAGGTAAGAGTTAGTAGCATTCATAGACATAATAGTTTTGAATCGTACACCTTTTTTTAATAAAATTTGTAATGATTGTTATTCCATTAATGTTCGAGAAGTTGACATTCATTTTTTTTAAAAATTTTGAAATAAAACCATGATCATGCTTTTGCACTAACATCTAGCACCATTCAACTAAACGTTCCATTAATTCTTCAAATGTTTTTTCTTCTAGTTGTACATAAAATCCAATGCAGGAGAGAAAATACATAATGGGACTTAGTTGGTTTAATACCAACACCATGTACTTCATTGACCTCCAAAACTTCATATATATTTGGAAAAATGGGAATTAGGATCAACATATACACATAGTGCTACGTTGACTTGTACTTGTCCTCTTCTTCTTTATCAAGAGATAGCTTGAATTGCAGCTTCTTTTGTTTAATCATCTTTACAATTTTCTTTTTATTTTCTCTTCTAAGTTAGACTCAAAGTCAATGCTGGTTACATGAGCTCTTTTACTCTCTGTTATTGCAAGTTCTCATCCTTGGCCTCGACCTAAACCTCAATCTCAAGTTTTGGAATAGTCTCAATCTTTTTGTTACATCAGAGTGGCCGAAGATTACTAAGCTACAATAGGATTATCTTTCACTTTATCTTGGATATATTTATTCTTTTCCTTGCTTTTTTTGATATTTCATACATCTATGGAGAGCATTGTTTATTTTCTGGGAGTATAGTATGGTCTATCTTCATATTTCCTCATCATGAGTTGAGAATGATTGTAGGTCTCCTTTATACAATATTCTTCTCCTCGCACGAAAACTTAATTCGTTGATGCACTATAAAATAAACCACTATGTGGTCATGAATATATGGTCGACCGGATAAAGTGCTGAAAGAAGTTTAAAAATCTACAATGTAAAACTTTATTACTCCTACTAAATTTTGTACTTTTAATGATAGAACTCGAGGCATTTTCCCTTTTATGGCTGAAACCCTAACATTGTCTCATCACTGATGAGCTTCTATGCATCATTGTAAAATTATCCTAATGTCCTCAGATAATTTAAGTTGATGGAAGCAGCAAGACCAATGAGTACCCATGAGAGCATGAACTGATCCACATTCGCTGAATTATAAAGAAGATAGTTGTGGTATATTGTTCATAAAAACAAGTAATAATTTAAGACATTATTTTTACTTGTTCTTTTAATTAACACACAATATCTCAAGAAGTTTTCAATAACTCTACCAAACAGATCCTAGGATCTAGTAAGATGTTTACTAATCTTTATGATGACCATGCAATCGTTTTTATCATTTCATGGTTCTTTGATAAAAAATCTTTTTCCACCTTTATAGTTATATACTTTTTTTAGAACCATAAATGTTTGCAAAAGGGTATGATTGCTCCTTAGAGCAAGTATATGGAATCAAGCCTCATTTTAATAATTTTAGAACACAAGGTAAGTAACAATCAAAAGGCAAATCCAATAATTTGTTAGAATCACTTTCTTCAAATTGTACATAAGTTTTAGGGCTTGTAGACGAAGACTCTTGAAAGAATTTTTAGTTCTGAAAGACATGTAATTCAAGAATTACCTTAACTTCCATCCTTGCAACAGTCTGTGAAGATAGTAAAGTTAGAGTTATAGTGCAGACATACTAATTGAACTTCTGATATTTTGATGATGTAGACTTAGCCTTCTTTTAGCGACAGTTCCTTCACCTCTATTATCTGATTCCATAATCATTTTCCAGGGAGAAGATCATCCTAAAATATCTAACCTATCCTATAAATTTGATTATAACACATTTCTTCTTTAATTGTTTATAGTTTCATTACCTCATTGTGGATATTAAGAAGAGTAGGATTTCATATTATTACTTGGGTCGCATTATCATCTTTTAATGAAATTTCTTTTTTTTTTTATCACGTATTTTTCCTTCCATTATTTGGTAGCATTTTGTTTTTGTTCTTAATTACTTATTTTTAAACTTTCCTTCTATAACATCTTCATTTTCATTATTTTATTTATTCCCCGAGAGATTATTTAGAGAATCTTAATAGAAAATATTTTAATTCTTTAGCACATAGTAAGTAGTATCTTCATAAAGATCAATCTTATGGATAAAGAATAGTTGTAGACCATATCTAATACAATATTCAATGCCATTATGATAATAAATAATATATCATTGAAAGGAATTGTGTACCAATCTTTGGTCATGAAGTCAATGCCTTTTAAAAAGTGCATTGAAAGACATCTCTAACTGTATAATATGAAATTTTTATTGTAGTTGGAATGTCCTAAAGAATGAATAGGAGAGTTATTGAGCCTTGGCCTCTATTATTTTTCTTATTAAATCCATGTTGTAAGATCTTGTCAAATGAAAGTTTACATACATCTATGTAAATCTAAGTGAATGTTCTTGAATTCATTAAGTTGATCATTGCACTTGGGTCAACAACGACTTTAGATAACTAAAATCGTCTTACATTTTGAGTAATGTAAAGTGATCAATCATGATTAATTATCCTTGACATGTCTTCACCATCAGTGAGCATTAGTTTAGCAAACTCATTGAAGTGATTTATCCATCAATGGAGACGTATACCAATCTAGACATACAAATTTTGTGGTTTTATAAAGCTTTTCTTAGTTATTCTCTTATCACTTAGAATAAGATGAGAACGTCATAAATACTAAGCTGACAACATATTTTTGTAGAAGGGACAACACATTATAATCAACATTTGGTAGAACCCTTACAAGCATATCCTGGGTAGGAACGTCTAGTAAAGTGAACCTAAGTTGAATTTGATCAATATTTTGTGGGCTATTTTCCGTAGGTATTATTTGTGGTGGAAGTGTTTTGGTTAACTTCTAGAACATCTTGTGCAGAAATTGGAGTTGCGTCAACAAATGGTTCTGTAGTCTCTAAATTTTTGTTAGGAGATTTTTTTAAAAAAAAGTTCTAACTGAATTCTAACAAGCACATGCAAAAGTTGAAGATAGTGGCCACAATATCAAACAAAAAGTCATCATATTAATGAGCATTTTCAAAATATTCTTTTATGACATGAGAATTGTTAGTACTATTATTGTCGTTATAATTAGAGTAATTTTGATTTTTACCTCTCGATGAATTATACTTGATTCAATAGATAATGATTTATCAGAAATCACCACAATATTTATTAATTTTTCATGGGTAACGAAAATAAAAGTCATGCAGCGTGAGTGCGTAACACGTCCGAAGTAACTATCCGCCAAGAAAGCTTTATACATTCTTAACTATTTTTAAAAATGAAATGACTCGTTTATTTTGTTGTTTAGGTGTTGTTGGGTTTTATGCAGGTTTTTTTTTTTTTTATATTTAGGAAATACAAGGGCATGAGAGTAAACTGATACTTGTGCTCATTTAGAGCCTATTTTAAAGGCTCCAATTTTTTTTTTTATCAACTTAGAAAGCTCATATATTACAAGATAAAAACCTTTTTCTTCTGTGTGAGGGTTAGAGGTTTAATAACTTAACCAAAGGCAATTTGATAATGACTTATTTGGTTTTTTCAAATACTTTTTGCGAATGATTATAACACTAATTAAATGGTTTGTCTACATGTAGTCTTTGAAAGAGAAACATTGAATGATTTTATGGCTATTGGGTCTGTGAAATACAAAAAATTAGTCATCTTATTTTATCCTATTTGATTGGGATTAAGAGGTTCAAGGAGTTTAAGGTTTAGATTCATCAACTGGTTCTAGAACATCTTTTTTATAGCATTATTTTTGAAAGAATATGTCTGGTTCTTTAATTCCTCAAAGGTGAACTTAGACTATCACTTCCATCACGCTTTTCCAACTACTATGGTTTTCACTTTTGTTCATATGGTAGGAATCACGCTCAAGGTTATTTCCATTGTGGTTGTTGGCATTATTGCTATTGGGAGGTTTTCACTGCTGTTGGGGCAGAGCTGCCACTACTGTCGCATAATTTTTTTGTTCTATATTTATATAGGCTTTTTTCCATTACCAATGGAAAATAAATTCAAATAAATATTTTTGATAAGCGTTCTAGGGTTTCTGGCTAGCATCTTGAAAAATGTGAGTGTATTGGGTTTCCTATAGGCTCATTAATTTACTGATCAACTTCTTGAAAGACTTGCTAGTAAAACATTACATGAAAAGATCAAAAGGTCCAACATTAACAAATGGATAATCAACTAAAGTCTCACTTCTTGAAAGACTTGCTAGTAAACCTAAAGTTGTGGTTTATTTTTTGGACTCAAAGTACTCAACCTTAGATAATATACTAAAGTTTCACCAGGTTTCTATTCCTCAATTACTTAATCACCAACTGTAACATCGTGTTGTGCTCCAACGTACCCCTTTCATAATGACCCCTCATGTTTGGTGAAAGTAAGAAATTATTCATTTGGTAATTTTGCATACCAATTAAATGCTACTCTTGTTAAACAATTAACAAATAGGTTTTCTCTCACATTACAAAAATTTGCACAAAAAATTGCTAAGTGCATGTTGACCTCACTTTTTAGATGAGGTCCTTCCAAATCTTCCTCTCTTTAGAGCTCAATTTCTAGTCATAAGGTTTCAATAGAGACTCTCGTAGGAGAGTAGTGGTAGAAAAAAAATAAAAAAGAATTTCNTTTTTTAGATGAGGTCCTTCCAAATCTTCCTCTCTTTAGAGCTCAGTTTCTAGTCATAAGGTTTCAATAGAGACTCTCGTAGGAGAGTAGTGGTAGAAAAAAAATAAAAAAGAATTTCAAACATTTTTTCTTCAAATGCTTGGATTCAAATCCTTAATCTTAGGTTGAGCATGTTACAATTATGTCATTGAGACAAATGTTGAGTACCCATAACGATGTGAGTGCCCTAGAAAAACTTTATTAGGTGTTTTAGACGTTTTGCACTCCCCCTATCCCTTCCTAATTTGTTAGGTAACCATTTCTTTGTTTCGTGAAAGAGCACATTATGTAAGAGGCTTATCATGGACCCTGATGGGACTTAAAATTTAAAGGAAAGATAAAATGCATAGAACACCAATTAGCATTTTAAATTGAAATTAAAATTTAAAGTGAACAAAATAAATGATAAAATGTACAAATCCAACTTCACAAAAGCAAGAATAGAAACATAAAATAAAGTTACAAGCGTACAATGAAAATTAAAATATCAATATGTACTAAGGTCTTCATGTTAAAATTCAACTAAATTAAATATATTAAAATTAATTTCAACAAAAAAGAAATCCCTTAAGGTCAACTTTAACTAAGAAATACAAAAGCATATTAAAACTATTTAAATCAATTTTTTCAATAATTTTTTCTATTTAAATTTAGTTCAACAATATTAAACCGATTGAAATTAACTAATTGAAGATTAAATNTAAAATCCAACTTCACAAAAGCAAGAATAGAAACATAAAATAAAGTTACAAGCGTACAATGAAAATTAAAATATCAATATGTACTAAGGTCTTCATGTTAAAATTCAACTAAATTAAATATATTAAAATTAATTTCAACAAAAAAGAAATTCCTTAAGCTCAACTTTAACTAAGAAATACAAAAGCATATTAAAACTATTTAAATCAATTTTTCCAATAATTTTTTCTATTTAAATTTAGTTCAACAATATTAAACCGATTGAAATTAACTAATTGAAGATTAAATTATTTAACTTTGTCATAACAAATTTAAATCAATTTCAATAAATCTCTACAAAAAGAAAACGAAGGCATTTGAATAAACTTCAAATTAACCCAATTAAACTCACTACAATTAATCTTAAATCACTAAAACCATTATTAAGAAATATCAACATTGTCAACTAATGTCCAGCTAAATAAATATAAAACCATTTGAATAAAGAAAATTGAACTTTATTAAAAACGCTTTAATTCCAACTAAAAAGGGATAACAAAAACTTAATCAATCCAAATATATTAGAATTAAGTGAAAAAAATTAGAAATCACCACTAAAATTTTCATAACTAAGAATTAATAAATAATGATTAAAATATAATAACTTAAAAATCATTTCTATTATTAAAATTGAAAATTGCTTNCATTAAAAACGTTTTAATTTCAACTAAAAAGGGATAACAAAAACTTAATCAATCCAAATATATTAGAATTAAGTGAAACAAATTAGAAATCACCACTAAAATTTTCATAACCAAGAATTAATAAATAATGATTAAAATATAATAACTTAAAAATCATTTCTATTATTAAAATTGAAAATTGCTTNAAACTACTATGGTTTTCACTTTTGTTCTTATGGTAGGAATCATGCTCAAGGTTATTTCCATTGTGGTTGTTGGCATTATTGCTATTGTGGAGGTTTTCACTGCTGTTGGGGCAGAGCTGCCACTACTGTCGCATAATTTTTTTGTTCTATATTTATATAGGCTTTTTTCCATTACCAATGGAAAGTAAATTCAAATAAATATTTTTGATAAGCGTTCTAGGGTTTCTGGCTAGCATCTTGAAAAATGTGAGTGTATTGGGTTTCCTACAGGCTCATTAATTTACTGNTCAAACAATCTCATAATTTCTTCTTACAAAACACTGCCACATAACTCAACAACTAACCCCAAAAAATTTTGATCTCTCTTTACCATTGATGAGCATGAATTCAACTAGCTCACAGAATGAGCCTTTGCTAGACTCATATAAACTTTCAACTCATCATTTCGTTAGCTTCCCTATGCTCCACACACCATTTCCTCATCAACAACTTTAATTCTTATGGCCTCAAACTTATCCCTTAACCAGACCTTGAGGAGCTTTAATCAAAAAAATATAAAAATGTGATTTCAAAATAAATTAGAGATAGGGGGTGGAGTACAAGCTCTAGTTGATCACCTTCAACAACTCTAATTTAGATCTATTCTCTTTGGCAAAGGTAATGACTAAAAGCTCAGTAAGAGTCATTTGTTTTGGTTTTCTTTGAAGACAACTTTCATATAAATACATGTTAGCTTTTTGGATGTGTTCTTTAGGCTAGGTTGACATTTATGATTGATTTGATACAAATTTTGAACTGTGGATCAATTTGATCAACATTGAGATTGTTAATGGTCTCATTTCCTTATTCCCATAGTGACAATGATCTAAGGTCATTCATTCTTGTGTACTTAGAACTGACATCTAGGGTTTGGTCGGATAGTGGAATGTGGAATAAAAAAGGCAGTGGAACAAAGGAAACAGTGGCACTTGCATCATATACACATCAAACCAAAAATATTCACGTAAAGTTTTGTAGGGTGTGAGGCTGAGAAGGTTGTTGACTTCACTCGTGGTTAAAGTAATAAATTTATGGTATTTTTCATTAACTTGGTATTAAAAAAATAATTACATTTAAAAATTCATAACTAATTCATTAAGAAAGAGAAAATTAAAAAAAAATAAATGATTTAAACTTAAGCTGGCGAGGGGAAAACTATAAGAAATTTGAATGCGTCTTAATTAACATTTAAACTCAACAAAAATACTTAGTATATATAATGAACCATTTCAAACAAAGTCATTAAGGTTTAAATATACAATAAATTTAAAGATAAGTTAGTTAAGAAGAAAGTTTTTGATTTTGCTAATATACCCCTATTAACCAAAAACCTATTAACTTTTTGTATAAAGCTTAAAATAACACTGATTCTTCACTAAATAATTCGATAAGCAATAACCTAAAATCCGATATTGAACAAACTATACATACATAAGAAGTGAACTTGAGGGTAAGAAAAATAAAATCTTTAAGCCAATAAAACATATTGTAAACTGTAAAAATACATTAGAACTTAAACAAACATAATTAAAATAACACAATTTATGAGGATGCATTGACTGGGTATTATCCCAAAAATATAGTTGTGTAAATTTTATATAGTTAACTCCGCTTTACAACGATGCCAAAAATTTGATGCGTTATTTTATGAATAAGAAGATTAAGCAATTTATGTTAGAATTCTATGCAAGTATACTTATCGTCATCAAGTAATATAAGAATTTCAATTTAAGCCCCAAATATCGATCCCACAAGGAAGGTTTAAATTTGAAATGATAAATTAACTCAGAAAGTCACAGAAATAAAACAAAATAACAGACACTAATTTCAAATTATTTGAGATACTGTTAGAACTAAAATATTAGCTACAAGCAAAACTAAAATATAAAGTTTAAACTATATTTTATGTGATGAAGTTTTCTAATATGAAAAAACATATTTCCCACTACAATGAATTTTTGGAAAAATGAGATGAGATAAATGGGATAAATATGTATTGTGCCAAATAGGAGCAATTTTAATTCTCTACCCTGATTAAGATTTATAGAAAATCATTGGCTAATCTCATGTTTAGTTCCTAAATTCGTGGTTAGGCTAGTAGGATACTAGCTCTCACTCCAGAGCTCCCACTTCCCTTCCCTTGAAGGCTAACATTTGCTTTAGTTCTTAAACACTAAGACCAAATTGGGGATTTTTGTTTGTCACCTTAAAATCTCAAATTCTACACCTAACAAAGTACATTTCTCTATTTACTTGCACTTAATTCCTTGAACAAAATACTCCTTCATGAAATTAAATTTGATTCTCACCCTTGTTGTATAACTCATACTCCATTTTCCGGATCATATGTTTCACAACATATTTTAACAATTCAATTGGTAAGATTAAAAAGTAAATTAAAAATGGAGTTGAAAACCATTAGAATTTAATTTATATTTTAAAATTGACACATCAAAATTATCTCTTCATTTCACTATATCTTAGAGTTGGGAGAAAGGCGAAGGAAACTACCCAGATTTTGTGTGAAGATACAACAAAACACAAATTTCATATATAAAAGAAAGTTTACACAACAATAATAAACAAACAATACTTATCTGAAACTCTTTCTCAAAACAAATGCCTTGTAACCTCTCTTAGAAGATATAGGAAACAAAATTCTCTCACTTCTTTCCCTCTCTAACACTCTTAGAGAAGAATTCAGACTTAAACTCACCACAAAAACTCAAAACTCTAAAGAAATAATTGACTAATGGAGTCTAAGTAGCTGTAGGGAATGTGGAATAGCGTGAAAAAGAGTGGAAAGCGGTCAAAGGGGTTGAAGAGGGCTATTTTATGATCAATTTCTTCTCTAAATAGAGCCCAATGTTGGTTTTTGAATAAGTGTCCAAAAACTCTTCAAAAAACTTCCAAATTTGTCGAATCTTCTAGAAACAGGTCTGCNCGAAGAGGGCTATTTTATGATCAATTTCTTCTCTAAATAGAGCCCAATGTTAGTTTTTGAATAAGTGTCCAAAAACTCTTCAAAAAACTTCCAAATTTGTCGAATCTTCTAGAAACAGGTCTGCACCGACATTGTCGCCTTCAACGCCAATTCTGACGCTGTCAGTTACAGTGTCCCGTGAATTAAATTAATGCTCTCTATTAAATCACGTTGTCGATGTTGAGGATAGTCTAACAACTATTCTGTAGGCATGCACCGTCGNTAATTCTGACGCTGTCAGTTACAGTGTCCCGTGAATTAAATCAATGCTCTCTATTAAATCACGTTGTCGATGTTGAGGATAGTCTAACAACTATTCTGTAGGCATGCACCGTCGGCATCCATCTTGGTGTCGTCGGCACTGAGTATTTCTCAAAAAATGGCTTTTTGACTCCAAATTCCATTTTTTTGCTTACTTTTTGCTTCAAGTCTTAAAATTCAACAACCTACCATAAAACATGAAAAATACCTTCCTTTAAAGTGCAATATTACTTAAAATAAGTATAAAATATAAGTCTAAATATGCATGTATTTTTAGTCATCAAAATCCTTCAAACTTAAATGTTATTTGTCCTCAAGTAACTCCTTTACTACATAAAAATATGACTCATGGCAAAGAATTTAACTTCTAGATTTCCATATTTTAGTCTCCCAAATACATTAGCATAACTTAAGAAAAATGTAAAATAACTCCAGTTAATACTAAAGGTATAATAATATGTAGCAGTTAAGTCTAAGATTTTTTATTCTCTATTCTTTTCAAGTAAAATTGTAAATTGTCATACTAAAGCAACTTAGAATATCCATATGAAAAAAACTTCATTAAACATTATTAGTAAATATGCTAATACTTAAACATAAGTTTAGAGAATGTAGCCAAGCTTTCTTCTTTAAGTTAATTCAAGTGAAGCCAATTTTTAATTAGGCATCTCCTCAAGCTTCTCCTCACATATTTTTCTTTTCTTTCATGATCATTTTTAATACTTTTTCTTTTCACTTCTCTTCGTTCTTTTCTTTTTTTTTTATTTGAGGATTACTATATTTGGATAGCCTTTAATGATTTTGAACTTCACTATCTTCTTCTTAAAGTTAAAAACTTTTCACATTCCATCATTTTATAAATTTATATTAGCTTTAAAGATTTTTCATAAAGTTTTATTCTTTCAATCTTACATGAATCTCTAAGATTTTCTTAACACTTCAAACGGACAAATTACTTTTCTTATAAAAGAAAAACTTAGTCTTAGGGTCCGTTTGGGGCAGCTTGTGCGTTTCAGGATAAACTGCTTATCCTGAAACGCGGCCCGCGGGCCGGCTGCAGGGGTCGGCCCGCGACCTACGTTTAGTGTAAAAACCCAAACGCAGTTTCGGATAAGCTGGCGAAAAGCGCGAACCAAACGGTATGAAGGCGTTTTGAACCAAACGGTATGGCCCGCACTTATAAGCTGCCCCAAACAGACCCTTAGTCTCTTATACTAAATATCTTAAACTTTAAAATTAACCTTTATTATTGAAAATTTTTACTTAAGTTTACTATATATTTAGAAACACAAAAATAGTTATCTCTTTATTATTGAAAAATTTTACTTAAGTTTACTATATATTTAGAAACATAGATATAGTTATCTAAAGTTACCCCTCTAATACCAAAGGTCCTGTAAAATTTTAAAATTTTGAAAATATAGCTAATTGAGGATAAATAAAATTAAGTTTCTTTCTATAAAAAGGAATTTTTCTTCTCCCCCACCCTAAATTTTTAAAAGATTTAGAATGAAAAACTAAAAAAAATAAGGGGTGAAAGAAAACATTTAATTCATATTGAAAAGACTTATCTGTTGAAGGTTATGATATTAAAACTTAACTCTAAAATATTGCAAGTGCTAATATGAAAAGCTAAAAGAGTTAAAACATTATATAGCACATAATACATATAAAAATTTGTCGAGAAAGAGTTAACTATAAATACATTCAACAAAGTACTAAAAACTAAAACATTATATAACACAACAATGTCCATGTCCCTCTTGGACCAAATTACCCTTCTTCTATTGGCATACTTTACCCATTTCCATCTTGGACAAGTTCCACCTGTGATTTTTCTGCCACTAAGTAGGTCCCGCACTGGGCCCTAAAATACTTTACATCTCCCTTCCAAATTTGGTTTGCTATTCCGCAAATTAACCAAATCGTGTTGTGCTGCGTGCACTTTAAAATTTTCTTATATTAATTAAATTTTTCACTTTTTCTTAAACAATATTTTAAAATACCTATAAATTAAGACCCACCCGGTGTACTGATTAACCTCACTTTCAGTGCTTGCACTAAAAAATTATGAGATTTTTGGCCATATAGCTAATCCTAAAACATTTTGTTTTCAAAACCCGCTACAATGGCCTACCCAACACTAACCTTTCCCTGCAACCTACCAACGGATCGTAGCGCCAGTAACGTCGCTCCCACCATCAAATTCAGAGCTGGATTTAAAGATCTCGAGGTCATCCTCAGGAAAGTTCCGTTCGTGGTAATGAAGATCGCTGCTCCAGAAATGCAGGAGCCGTCTGTAGAATTCAACTTGAGCTGGCTTCAAGACTTCCCTACCTGCAAGAAGGCCAAAGCTACTGTCGTCGCGACACCCGTCAAACCCGCTAGCCCCGCTACTGCTAAGGGGAAAGAAGTAATGATTGTTGAAAATCCGACTGAGAGATTAACCGTTCCACCACCTGTGTTTGAAATTGGATGAAGTTCGAAGACTGTACCGCTGACCTGAACTCAAAGGAGGAACTGTAACAGAAAAGTTCAAAGGGCCATCAAAGCCCAGGCTCCTGAGAAGACACCCGTTGAAGAGGAGCCTCATCAAGTTGAAGAAGTATTACCAGAAATTTATCCACTCCTGCGAGGAAGTATATTCCATCCTCTGGCAGATATCGAGGGATATGAGAGTATCTGAAGGATTGTTGTCGCATTACCGTCACTTCATGGATATAGTGAGGAGAGGAAGAAGTTCACTTCTATCCCTCGAGTTAGTGCAGTTTTCAGAAGGCTTGCTACCAAAGAAGGACGTTCAATTAGAGAGTTACTTAAACAAGTGGGAGATGCAATTTCCCCTGGCATGAAGAAGGAAGTTTTGAAGGTTGTTAAATCTNGATAAATATGTATTGTGCCAAATAGGAGCAATTTTAATTCTCTACCCTGATTAAGATTTATAGAAAATCATTGGCTAATCTCATGTTTAGTTCCTAAATTCGTGGTTAGGCTAGTAGGATACTAGCTCTCACTCCAGAGCTCCCACTTCCCTTCCCTTGAAGGCTAACATTTGCTTTAGTTCTTAAACACTAAGACCAAATTGGGGATTTTTGTTTGTCACCTTAAAATCTCAAATTCTACACCTAACAAAGTACATTTCTCTATTTACTTGCACTTAATTCCTTGAACAAAATACTCCTTCATGAAATTAAATTTGATTCTCACCCTTGTTGTATAACTCATACTCCATTTTCCGGATCATATGTTTCACAACATATTTTAAC
>JXCR01090470.1:359180-371626 GCA_002079205.1 Phalaenopsis hybrid cultivar
AAAAAAAAATTTGTACTGGCAGTTATACACATCTTCTAACTGATAAAATTCATTAATTTTTCTTGGAGTAAACTCCACCATTTTCCCGCGAACAAACACATAGACTTCAGAAGTCTCCATAAAATTGGCATAGAACTCCATCACTACAACAATAATAGCCTTGGCAGTAAAGTAACAAAAAATTTTCCATTGGCGAGCATTGATTATTCTTTAGACTTCTCCACCCATATTTTTAAATCCTCGATCCAGAATCACTGTAAGTAGACTATTGAAGCAAATGTTGGCCTTGTAATTAACAAACTTTTAATCATCAAAATCCACTTTTCTCTTTCCTTTGCTCATTCATGGTGTCATAGTAAATCTAAGAAAATTTGATAAAATCCAAATAAATTCCCAAAAAATTCTGAAAATTATAATGTGGAACGTTTTAAACTTAAATATACTAAGTAAGAGTTCTTCACCAAAGGATTTTCTCAAAATCTTCCAAAAATTTTCAAAATTTCGGATCTCGGTAATGTAAGATAAATTTTCGATGAAAATCAAAAATTTTGATTTCAAAGTGTAGCTCTTATCAAGAGAAGATGAAACCCGAACTTCGTTTGCCTTAAAATTGCCTCAAATCCGAGCAATAGTAAGCCCTAGATGCAAAAATCGAAGGTTGAAGGTGACTAAAAGGTAAAAATGGCATTTTACTGTGCAAATTGTGAATTTTTAAGATGTTTGGGTGGTTTTTCGAGTTGAGGGAGTTTTCAGCGCCCATGTAGGCACCGTCGATGCCAGTGGGAAAAAATTTCTTTTTTCTATTTTCATAAATTTCAATTTTCTTTCAATTTACTCCAAAGTCTATTTAGTCTTTTTGAACACTAATTTTCATCTTAAAATAATTTACAAATAAGCATTTTCACAAATAACACCAAACTAACCTTTATATATGAAATTACACTTTTTACAAATACATTTTTCTAATCAAACTTTCACATCCGAAAAACAAACTAAATTATAATTCAGCGCTGAAATCAAGCCACAACACTAGAACGCTGACACAAAACTATACACACAATCAAAGTCAATAGAGTTCTAAAGCAAAGTAAAGTAAATCAAATCCACATAATCACATTAAATACATAAGTATTTTAAAATAGTAGAGAGTCCAGCTTTTTCAATTATTCTGCCTCATCTTCAGTACTTTCTCCTCCTCTAATATCTCTCATAGACTGGCAATGAACATATATATAGTAGAAGGGTCGGTACAAGAATTGGTTAGTCAAATTTTCATCGATCCATCCATTTTTCTTGAACATCTACACCAATCCAACTTCAATTGTTCTATTATGATCAAAGTTCTCCTTCATCCTCCAATATAGGTGATCAAAAAGGTAGTTAAGATTTCCTATTGCATTCGAAATACTTTGAAGTTCTCTTTCTTTTTTAGCATTTTCTTCTCCAAAGTTATTGAATTTCCAACTGTTTGTGGCATCAATGGTTTTGAAGCATGTGATGAATGATCTAAAATAATATCTAATGCTTCATTTCCATTCCCAGTATAATTTTCATCAATAGGAATCATGGGTTCCCAAGGTAATAAAACTTTATCCAAACTTTCAAATGGAACTTGAGATTGACTGCAAAGTAAGAAAAATGTGAAAGGATGCCCCAGTCCATATATTGACCCATTCATAATAATACCCATAACAGTTTTGAAAATAATTGACCCACATCAATGAGTTTTTCAATTTAAATGAAATAGTTTAAAATAACACTTTCTCTTGTAACTCTACTAATCTTCATTATAGGGAATAATTTTGCAGATATGAAGAAATGTCATTGTTTTGATATTGGATTAAGCAGTGAAGTAGATAAACTAACGTATCTCTCATCTCTGATTTCCTAATTATTATTTTCATCCATCAGAAAATTATATACATCTTGTATCATATCTGTTGTTGGGATAAAATTTGTACAATAACAGATTGGAATGTTTTCTATCATATACAAATTATTAATTCGAGTCGGAGGAAATGACACAACCTTACCTTGAACGAAGACGACTCCTTGGGTAATTCCATGTAAGTTTGCATAGAATTCTTATACCCCCAACAAAAAATGAGGTCAACAATATTTCATTTAAAATTTGAAAGATTAGTTTCTTATCTCTTATGTTATGTTTTTTATTATGAATGTTTGTTAAGCAAGGATTTTATGAAACTATGTGTTTTGATTCACATGTTTGATTATTTATCACCTCTTTGAATACTTTTCACTTTTGATCATTGAGATTGAAACTTCAATTGTTGTGATGGTATGAGTTTAATATTGCACAAAGTTGGTTTTATCTTACATCTCATATGTAAATAAAATTCCTTGCTTAATCCCCATGCTTGTTTATGTAAGTTTTATATTCTTTGGGTTAATACAACTATATAATATTCCTGTAACTTTGAAGAAAATAAGGCTGCAATAAATTAGTATTTCTTTGGTGTCTACAGAATGAGTTTATTTTTTTGAATGTCTACCTTTTACTTATATTTTATATATTGATTGCTATATTATTTTGATCGTAAATGGATGTGTAAATGTAAATAAAATAAAATATTTTCTTTAACAAAAAAATTATTTCACACAAGCGTTGCAACATTCATGAGTTTGAAGTATTTTTTCCTTATCTTAATGTATATTTTTGTACTTGTAGAACTATTGTATCATTTGATGTCCTCTGTATCAACATTAATTAAATTTTATAATTGTCGATTGTACTCTTATTCAAGCCAAATTACTGGAGCACTTTTGGAAGATGGTAACAGAGTGTTAAAACGCAACGATTTTACAATTTATAACGGATGTAAAATATGTTGTAGTAATGATTTCACCAATGTTTATGTGTAAAGGAACGATCACCTGGTTGCAAGCTGGATAACTTTGGGAAGTTAAAGCTTTAAATAAGCTGTACAATGAACTTTAGAAATTTAAATATGATATATATTTATAAAGAAAGAATCTAAAAATTATAGAGTATTCCTTTCCTTTTAACATGAAAAATGTTCCATAAGAGATGCCATTATAATTTTGAAATCAATTCCTTTTTAACAATTGTATTAACAATGGGAATTACTTTATATGAAAAATACATATCCCGTAAATAATCTTATTTATTTAATAATTTTAATAAAATATTAATCTCTATTTTGAAGTATATTGTGTACCTTTATGCAAATTCATTATCCAGACCTTTTGAGTCCTAAAATCAAATTGTTCCTTTCCATCACACAGAGAATGAATTTATCAAAACTAAAATATTTTGAATATGCATACAAAAAATACATTTCATGCCTTTTAATGTTTATACTATTATAAAATTTGAAAAATAAAAACACATGCATTTAAATATGCAATAATGCCTTAATCCTAGGATGAAATTAAATTTTTCGTAATTACATATTTTGTAGAAAATTCTTCTCTAAAAGAAAGATACTACATTTAGAAATTTCACAGATTTTAGCGTCAAAACAAATCATAATATCATATCATAATGACTCTATCAAATGTCAACATAGTAATTAATTAAAGAGCAAGTAATAAAATTAGACATAAAGGTATGCTTTGCCAAATAATCAAATGATGCACTACAAAGTTTAGTAACCTACTGCCATATATTATAAAATGAAAAGAGGTACAAAGCCAATCAGGAAGAGATGCATGGAAGAAGAAGATGAACTATTCGCTGTATAAAATATAATATACTACTCTCCTACTTTTTTCAAATATATATATAAGTTAAGTGAAGTAAAAGCACTAATCAATGAGTTCGACGATATAATTAGAGGAATAAAAACCTACAAACAAAAAGCATGCTTNTCCAGCACATCCTCAAATGAAGTTTGCTCGTTGAAAGAACAGCTTGGGGTAACCTTCACAGATGAAGACTTGTTGCTCNTGAAATTTGCTTAGCTCAGTTGTCCAGTACATCCTCAAATGAAGTTTGCTCGTTGAAAGAACAGCTTGGGGTAACCTTCACAGATGAAGACTTGTTGCTCGGTACCGCCGACAACAACCGCCCACTCTACATCTGTGTCAACATCGGCAGATTTGAGTTATCCAAAGTTTTAGTGGATCCTGGAGCATCTCTTAACTTGATGAGCCTACGGACATTGGCCTATTTGGATAATGAAGCTCAAGAGCTTACGACTGATAAGTTGATGTTAAGAGGATTCAACCAAAAGGAAGAAAGTGCCCTCGGATCAATTACATTACTTATGAAGGTTGGAGAACTCGTGACATCCGCTAAATTTCATATCATCAANTGATAAGTTGATGTTAAGAGGATTCAACCAAAAGGAAGAAAGTGCCCTTGGATCAATTACATTACTTATGAAGGTTGGAGAACTCGTGACATCCGCTAAATTTCATATCATCGACGTCGAGACCTCTTTTAATGCTCTATTGGGTCGACCGTGGATTCATGAGCATAATATGGTTCCACCATCTCTACACCAGTGCATTAAATACCACAAAGATGGTCAAGAAAATTGCATCAAGAGAGACCTACAACCATTTTCAGTGCATGAAGTTGGTATCCATGAAGAAGCTGCCTACTATGCGCCTCCAAAGAAAGCTTTCTTCTCGCACAAGATTCTCACAAACAAAGATGAAGATTAGAAGAATCACAAAAAGGAGGCCATTCAACTCTGCTTCAGCAATCTTCCACCACTCCTTTACAAAAAGATGGTGAAAGGCCTTTTAGTTCGCGCACCCAAGGTCGAGGTTAGGGACATGGACTAGGAAGGATCAATTTAATTATTGAACGGACTAGGCCAACTATCAACATTGGTGATGAAGACAATTATGAAGACAAAGTAATGATGACAAGACGGAAAAGACCTCAGTACGAGATATCCCTAGAAGATACAGAAAAGAATGAATATGAAACAATTTATGATCGGATAAACCACTACGTGAATACTATGACCTTACTCCGATTCTCTCTCAAAAGGTCGAGAGTTTAGAGGTCAATGAAGTCCGTAGTGTTGGTTCCAAGCTGATCAAATTTTACCGTGCTTCTACCTCTACTGAGCTTGAAAAACATGTAAATTTTGATGTTGATTCTAATGAATTAATGGAATTTCCTTTTGGTTACTTCTCACATCAAGTTCAAAAATTAATTCAACAGGGACACTTTCCAAAACAAATGACGAAAGATAAATTTCAACTTTTTGAAAAACTATAGAATGGTAAAAGTCGAACTCCAAATTCAAAAAAGGGTCTCGTACTTGGTACAGTCAGACCAATCGATGATTCTGAATTTTGCGTGGTTGTTACTGGTGAGTCATAAGATGATTGCCTTGATATAGAAGATGACTCAAATGATCAACCGATAGAAGATGCTCTATCAGAATTTGAGGAGGAAATTAAATCTACCATTGATGAATTGAAAGAAATTAACCTCGGATTTGAAGAACGACCCCAACCTACATTTATAAGTTCTCTTCTTAACGACAAAGAATCTGCAAAATTGATCAAACTATTAATAGAATTCAAAGATTACTTCGAATGGAGCTATGATGAAATGTTAGGACTTTCTGCAGAGGTTGCAGTCTATAAACTTGGGGTGGACATGAATATAACCCCAGTAAAACAAGCTCCTAGGAGAATGCACCTCGAAATAGAACAGCAAGTCATCGCCGAGGTGAAGAAATTGATAGATGCCAAATTTGTTAAAGAAGAACAATAACCCACGTGGTTAGCCAACATTGTAACTTTTAAGAAGAAAAATGGACAGATCTGTGTTTGTGTTGATTTCAGAGATTTGACCAAGGCATGTCCAAAAGACGAGTTTTCACTACCCATACCAGAGATGATGGTGGATATCACTTCAATACATGAAATTTTCTCCTTTATAGACAAATCATCCGGATGCAACCAAATCAAGATGGCTCCCAAGGATGCAGGACTTACAACCTTCAGAACATTGAGAGGAATTTTCTGCTACACAGTGATGTCGTTCGGCCTAAAGAACGCCGGAGCAGCATATCAGCGCGCATTNGTGAGGCTAAACCTCAGACCGAAGAGAATGTCGTAGATGAGCTGCATAGGGTTATCCTCCTAAGGGATGAGAAAGTTATTCTGTAGGAGAAAAGAATAGAGTAGATGACTGCAGCTATGACCGCCATGGCCACCATTCAGGGGCAGTCGCAAGCACTGCAATTAGCTTCTGCATAAATTAATCAGCTAGAGATCATACACATCATTGATGAAAGAGGAGAGGCTACTTCAGCAAACAAAGATGAGCAACCAAAGAAAGATTCTCCATCAAGTGCCATGCCAGAAAAGGAGTTCAAGCAAATGGTTGAACAAGTGCGGGTCGCTTTAGCCATCCAACGGCGGTGCATCAATTTTAAAGGGTAGACCTTACCCGGAGGAGTTTGATGCTGTACCTTTCCTTAAGGGTTTTACAGCCCCAAACTTCAAAATATTTCATGAGAATGGAAATCCCAGACAACATATAGCACATTTCCGAGCCAGTTGTGGCAACAAGAGAAATAATGAAGCTTTACTTTGCCAGTAGTTCGTCAGCAGCTTGTTAGTAATTGCTTTCGACTGGTACGCTGACTTGCCCAATGGGTCAGTTAAAGCATTTTCTGAATTAGAACAGCTATTTGTGAAAAGGTTTGCCGGGGCACAACACCTTGTGCCTATTGGAGAACTCATGATGGAAAAGCAAAAGTCTAGCGAAACTTTGGTAGACTTTATTTTGAGGTGGAGAAACCTTAGCATGAAATCTGAACCTCAACTACAGGGACATCATGTGATTGAGATTCTACTCGAAAGCATTCATGGGCCAGTAGCTTTCAGGCTTAAGGGACTCACCATCAAATCCTTCGAGAAGCTACTCAGTAAAGCCATTAGTCTTCAAGAGGAGATTAAGCTCATGGAGCCACATGAAAAGTCTAAGGTCGCTAAAGTATTCGAAAAAAAATCAGTAGTGGCGACCATCAACAAAGGAAAGCAGCCGATAAAGATATATGCAGAAGAACATCACCAATCCTCTCATAAATAGAATAATCAATCAAACCAGCGGTTACCTCAAGAAGGAGCACCTCGAATAAGGGATAAAAGATTATCCCTGTTCAAGCGACAGAGAGTTGTGTATTCCTTCAAGGATGAAGCTGTACAAAAAATATTTAGGAGTCTGATGAGGAAGCCAGAATTCAAGCTACCAGATCCAAAGAAACCCGAAGAGGTGGATAAGAAGAATGAGCCAAATTATTGCCCATACCATAGGTTGCTTGGGCACACTATAGAAAAATGATTCATCTTTTAAAATTGGCTCGAGAAGAACCTCAAGGAAGAGAATATAACAATCCTGAAGGAGTATCTAAGAGAACCTGAAAAAGGTTCCATAAACATGATTTCGGCCGAGCCAATCTTCCTAATCGATCCATGTACTAGAACAGATGGATGAAGTACAACTTGGGATGAACTCAAGAGTGTCCCTAATCACATACAAGCTTCAAGGAACACTAAAGAAGGATGGAACGAGGTCTGGAGCAAATTATCCAAGAAGATACTGAGCAAGATCCAGTCTGCATCAAAATAAGCCTCCATTCAGAGTCTGCAACATACCAAACCTGGCATGAAGATTTCACCAGGAGATCCGTCATCGTCAAGAACAAAGAACTCGAAGAAAAAAAGCATCACTGCAAGGATTTTTAGCATGGGGGGTAGGATAGGGGCTACCTTTACTAGATTGGTTGTCTTAGATTCGGGAAAGAAAATCCTCGAACCCATGACTTTGTATGATTATCTTTTTGTCCCTTCGAGGTCTTTATGAATATAATGATTGTGATCTCAGCTACGTTTTAACTATTTTTGGTGATAACGTAACTGATTATGAATGATATAGCTTCAATCTCGATCCCCAAAATGATCCTCAAATCGTACTCAAGTCCGATGAACTCATTATTAAGTCTAAATAAGACATCAATAATATCTCTTACGACAACACCGATAACGAAGAGCCAACTTTTGAGCATCTCGATACACCACTTACCATCAACTTAGATCTTTTTGATGGAGAGTAAAAGACACCAGAAGATTCAACATTGATATCTCAAGAAGAAGAAATCACAGAAGTTAACTTAAGGTGCAGAAAAGTGTTACCACCAAGAACAGCTCCAACAGACAAAGGAAAACAGATAATGACTCAAAAAGAGATACCCCCACCTCCACTAGTGGAAGAACCACATGATCAAGATAAAGTTAGAAGATCATACAAAGTAGACTACAACGTGCTAGCTCATCTTAGGAAGTTGCCAGCCTGACTGAGCATCTACCGCACTCTGATCCTGTCAAAGGAGATGAGAGAGTCTCTGGTTACAGCTTTGCTTGACCCTGAAATTTGCTTAGCTCAGTTGTCCAGTACATCCTCAAATGAAGTTTGCTCGTTGAAAGAACAGCTTGGGGTAACCTTCACAGATGAAGACTTGTTGCTCGGTACCGCCGACAACAACCGCCCACTCTACATCTGTGTCAACATCGGCAGATTTGAGTTATCCAAAGTTTTAGTGGATCCTGGAGCATCTCTTAACTTGATGAGCCTACGGACATTGGCCTATTTGGATAATGAAGCTCAAGAGCTTACGACTGATAAGTTGATGTTAAGAGGATTCAACCAAAAGGAAGAAAGTGCCCTCGGATCAATTACATTACTTATGAAGGTTGGAGAACTCGTGACATCCGCTAAATTTCATATCATCAATGTCGAGACCTCTTTTAATGCTCTATTGGGTCGACCGTGGATTCATGAGCATAATATGGTTCCATCATCTCTACACCAGTGCATTAAATACCACAAAGATGGTCAAGAAAATTGCATCAAGAGAGACCTACAACCATTTTCAGTGCATGAAGTTGGTATCCATGAAGAAGCTGCCTACTATGCGCCTCCAAAGAAAGCTTTCTTCTCGCACAAGATTCTCACAAACAAAGATGAAGATTAGAAGAATCACAAAAAGGAGGCCATTCAACTCTGCTTCAGCAATCTTCCACCACTCCTTTACAAAAAGATGGTGAAAGGCCTTTTAGTTCGCGCACCCAAGGTCGAGGTTAGGGACATGGACGAGGAAGGATCAATTTAATTATTGAACGGACTAGGCCAACTATCAACATTGGTGATGAAGACAATTATGAAGACAAAGTAATGATGACAAGACGGAAAAGACCTCAGTACGAGATATCCCTAGAAGATACAGAAAAGAATGAATATGAAACAATTTATGATCGGATAAACCACTACGTGAATACTATGACCTTACTCCGATTCTCTCTCAAAAGGTCGAGAGTTTAGAGGTCAATGAAGTCCGTAGTGTTGGTTCCAAGCTGATCAAATTTTACCGTGCTTCTACCTCTACTGAGCTTGAAAAACATGTAAATTTTGATGTTGATTCTAATGAATTAATGGAATTGCCTTTTGGTTACTTCTCACATCGAGTTCAAAAATTAATTCAACAGGGACACTTTCCAAAACAAATGACGAAAGATAAATTTCAAATTTTTGAAAAACTATAGAATGGTAAAAGTCGAACTCCAAATTCAAAAAAGGGTCTCGTACTTGGTACAGTCAGATCAATCGATGATTCTGAATTTTGCGTGGTTGTTACTGGTGAGTCATAAGAGGATTGCCTTGATATAGAGGATGACTCAACTGATCAACCGATAGAAGATGCTCTATCAGAATTTGAGGAGGAAATTAAATCTACCATTGATGAATTGAAAGAAATTAACTTCGGATTTGAAGAACGACCCCAACCTACATTTATAAGTTCTCTTCTTAACGACAAAGAATCTGCAAAATTGATCAAACTATTAATAGAATTCAAAGATTACTTCGAATGGAGCTATGATGAAATGTTAGGACTTTCTGCAGAGGTTGCAGTCTATAAACTTGGGGTGGACATGAATATAACCCCAGTAAAACAAGCTCCTAGGAGAATGCACCTCGAAATAGAACAGCAAGTCATCGCCGAGGTGAAGAAATTGATAGATGCCAAATTTGTTAAAGAAGAACAATAACCCACGTGGTTAGCCAACATTGTAACTTTTAAGAAGAAAAATGGACAGATCTGTGTTTGTGTTGATTTCAGAGATTTGACCAAGGCATGTCCAAAAGACGAGTTTTCACTACCCATACCAGAGATGATGGTGGATATCACTTCAATACATGAAATTTTCTCCTTTATAGACAAATCATCCGGATGCAACCAAATCAAGATGGCTCCCAAGGATGCAGGACTTACAACCTTCAGAACATTGAGAGGAATTTTCTGCTACACAGTGATGTCGTTCGGCCTAAAGAACGCCGGAGCAGCATATCAGCGCGCATTGATAAAGGATTTTTAACGACCTCATTCACAACCAAGTAGAATGCTATGTGTATGATTTGGTCATCAAAAGTAAACAAAAATTAGGCCATTTGTATGATTTAAGTATTGTATTTGAACGGTTAAGATGGTATGACCTTAAAATGTATCCCTTAAAGTGCGCCTTTGGAGTTACCTCCAGGAAATTTCTAGGATTTGTTGTCCGTCATCGAGGAATCGAGATCAACCTAGATAAGATTAAAGCTATCTTGTAAATGCCTCCCCATAAAACCTTGAAACAACTACGTTCCTTCTAGGGGAAGTTGGCATATCTTAGACGCTTTATTTCTAATCTCTCAGGTACGTGTCAGCCTTTCTCGACATTAATTAAAAAGGACACCAAATTTATTTGGGAAGAGAAATACTAGCGGGCCTTTGAGGACGTTAAATAATATTTAATGACACCTCCTGTCTTGGCAGCCCCTGTCCCAGGGAAACCGTTAATATTTTACACCGCGGCTTTAGATGACTCTCTTAGAGCACTCTTAGCCCAAGCCAATGATGAGGGTAAAGAAAATGCGCTCTACTACTTGAGTCGTCACATAACACCAACGAAGATAGGGTATCCACCTATTAAGAAGCATTGTCTGACATTAGCATTCGCCGCCCAATAGCTTAAACATTACATGCTTTCTCATAAGATTACCCTGATCTCAAAAGTTAATCCATTGCAATATCTGATGACCTGACCAACACTTTCCGAATGTCTAGCAAAATGGTCGATGATCTTATTGCAATTCGATATAACTTTTGTTCCCCTCCATGCTATCAAGGGACAGATACTAGCAGGCTTTCTCGCTGCACACCCATTGCCAGTTGTATCAAGGGACAGATATCAACGATGAGTTACTAGACAATCAAATACTACAAATGGAATTATCCAGTGTACAATGCTGGGAGATGTACTTCGATGGTGCCTTGTCAGCTAGAAAAGACAAAAGATCAGGCACAGTTATACCACGAAAAGCAAGGATTGGTTTTACCTTTATTACGTCAGATAAGGGTATGTTGAGGTTCTCATACCACCTGACAGAGCTGTGCACTAACAATGAAGCAGAATACAAAGCTTTAATAACCAAATTGGAAATGGCAATCTCAATGGATATAACAAACATTGCCATCTACGGCGACTCCCAACTCGTTATCCAGCAAGTCGCCGGCTAATATAGAATTTTGAAACCAAGATTAGCAGAATACCATCGGTACATGATGAAGCTTCTGGAGCATATCCCCGTGTGACTTTATACCGGATTCTTAGAGGAGATAATGTCCATGCCGACACTCTAGAAAAACTTGCTAAGGAAATGGCATGTCCTTCGGAGGATTCCATTAAAGTCACAGTGCAAGGAAGATGAGTCTTGTCTCGGATCGACTTTAAAACTCTACACAAGATTAGAAAAGAAGAAACAATAAATACAGTTATAGATATCAACGAAGATTGGTGCAAGCCATTAATAGAATATTTTCATACTGGAAAGCTACCAGAAGACAAGTCTGAGGCGCATGACATTACAAGAAGGGCTATGTCTTACGCCCTGATGGGAAATGTTCTCTACAAAAGATCATTCGACTAGATGTGGCTACAGTGTTTGAGCAAAGATGAAGCACAAAATATTATCAAAGATCTACATGCCGGATTGTGTGGCGCTCATCATTCAGGGGCAAAAATGAAAATGAAGATCAAAAGAATCGGATATTATTGGCCAACAATGATATCTGATTGCATGGATACAGCCAGATGATGTCACCAATGCCAAGTGCATCGGGTGGTCCTACACCAGCCTTCGAATGTGCTACACCCAACTGTTGCCTCGTGGCCATTCGAGTGTTCGGGCACGGACATAATAGGTCTGATAGACCCTCCATCTTCCAAAGGACACATGTTTATACTTGTCGCTATAGATTACTTCTTTAAGTGGGCAGAGGCAGTACTGTTATGTGAGGTTACGACACAGCACGTCCTTCAATTTTTCAAAAGCCAGATCATCTACCATTTCGGAATACCGCGAAGAATAATTTCTGACGATGGGATAG
>JXCR01090470.1:380938-405273 GCA_002079205.1 Phalaenopsis hybrid cultivar
ATATATATATATAGTTTTAGAAAAATATGAAATCAAACTGACTCCATAGTTTTTATAGTTTAAATGAAAGAGCATTGTACCTCAAACCCTGTATTTCATCCCGAAGGATAAACACAAGACTTGAGGATGAGGCTCGATCAAATAAACTAAGAAATATATGACATCTCTTTGGTCTGCAAAACCGTTTTATTTGTCGACAAGTTCCTATATTTAACATAAAGAATTAAATAGGGTTTATATTAAGCTGAGTTCGGACAAGTTTCCTATAAGTGCAAACCCTTATAGTTAATTACATCTTAGATAACCGAAGTCACCTAAGAAAACTCTCGTTAAAAATTAGGAAATATTATCTTCAAAGAGTTCAAAAGGATAGGACTTTTCAATGAAATCGGACTATTTTTCCCAAATTGATTTTCTTTGTGTTTTAGTGTTTTGTGAGAGTTAAGTATTTTCTTAATGACTTAGCCCATGAAAAATTTTCCAAAGGGTTCTCTAGTCACAATAAACCTTCCAAAATTTCTTTGGCTTTTTTTTTATGCAACATGCTAATTATTATGATTAATTTAGGCAAATAATAGAAATAAATTTGAAAATTATGATTCTTTGTCTAGAGGTCTGCTCTGACTTGGAGAAATCAGAGAATAGCCCCCATGACAGAGGCAACGACATGCCAAAATATCAAGCTATGGTGAAATGTCTACATGCATGGAGAGTTAAAAGTCTCAAAACCATATTTAGTTAATTAAAAATAAAATATGCATCAAATAAACTTCAAAGCATTTCAACACTATTCTCCTCTATTTTTTTCTTTTATTTTTGTAATTTTTCTACACCAAGATATGGATTTTTGAAGTTCTGACCATTAAATAAATAAAAAAAGCAATATTTTTCTACTTATCCAGCGCGGCGCCACATCATCCTCGGCGTCTCCGAAGCTCCACGCGACATCTTTTGCTTCGGCGCCGCCATCTGAGTCAGCCAGTGCTTTATGAACTACGCTCCAATCCGGTGCAATCAGAGCCCTCCATTTGATACACGCGCGATCCAATGGTTGTGGGTCATCATCTCCAAATAGTGTGAGCCCATAACCGTTAACCCTAAAACCTTAAGATCTCCCTCATTTCTCAATCAAATGACCTCGAGTTTGATCTTATGGACTTGTCTAAGTGTGACAAACATATCCATACGGTAAACATGCTATTAAACTAACTTTAATCACTTTGAGAATCAAAATAGGCTAGGGAAGAGGGGAAGTTCAATACCTTTGCTCTGAGAAGGGAAGCTTCAATCAGAGGTGTTCGACATGTTCATGNTCCACGCTATGTCTTTCGGTTCAGCATTGTCATCTAAGTCAGCCCGCGCTTTATGAACTACGCTCCAATCCGGTGCAATCAGAGCCCTCCATTTGATACATGCGCGATCCAATGGTTGTGGGTCATCATCTCCAAATAGTGTGAGCCCGTAACAGTTAAGCCTAAAACCTTAAGATCTCCCTCATTTCTCAATCAAATGACCTCGAGTTTGATCCTATGGACTCGTCTAAGTGTGACAAACATATCCATACGGTAAATATTAAACTAACTCTAATCACATGGAGAATCAAAATAGGTTAGGGAAGAGGGGAGGTTCAATACCTTTGCTCTGAGAAGGGAATCTTCAATCAGAGGTGTTTGACATGTTCATGGAGTTCCAAGGAGACTAGGGATTGAGACTCTGGTCATGGTGAAAGGTTTAGACCCAAACTTGATCAAAGCTGAATTTGGGTGTTGATCAAAGTCTAATGNATGGAGGTCCAAGGAGGCTAGGGATTGAGCCTCTGGTCATGGTGAAAGGTTTAGACCCAAACTTGATCAAAGCTGAATTTGGGTGTTGATCAAAGTCTAATGTAGAGGCTCTCTGTGAGGGGGGATTGATGAGGCTTGTTGACCTCACTTTTGGTTGAGGTTTAGTTTTTCCTCTTTAGTAGCCTAAGGTCTAGCCATTGACTTTTCTATTGACTATTCTTAGAAAACTAAACAAGGAACCCTCACCATCAGAAACTCTACACTTATTTTCTTATTGACTATTCTTAGAAAACTAGACAAGGAACTCTCACCATTAGAAATTCTACAATTTTCTATTGACTATTCTTAGAAAACTAGACATGGAACCCTCACCATTAGAAATTCCAAACTTCTTATTGCCTATTCTTAGAAAACTAGATCTGGAACCCTCACCACTAGAAATTTCAAACTCTTCTCTACTCAACTTGAAGTTCCACATATTGGTCCAATATTCTTAGAAAACTAAAAAAGGAACCCTCACCATTAGAAATTCTACCCTCTTCTCTACTCAACTTGAAGTTCCACATATCGATCCTAACTTCTAGCACTTAGTAGGTGGGGTCATTATGGGGAACTCAAGATGAGTCACCCTTAGGACAGATGGACCTTAGGGTTGACCCTGGATGTTGGTCTAGGGCTTACGGTACATATTTGCACTCACAATCATTCACAATCCTAAACTTAAACTTCTAGGCTTTGGTTTCTTGATACTTTNAATAGTTAATTACATCTTAGATAACCGAAGTCACCTAAGAAAACTCTCGTTAAAAATCAGGAAATATTATCTTCAAAAAGTTCAAAAGGATAGGACTTTTCAACGAAATCGGACAAAGAGGTGTAAAAGGAAAATGACTCAAATTTGGAACATTTTGTTTTTTAAATCTATAGGAGGAAGAGCTAGGGGATGTCATGGATCCGGATGAGAACCTCATTGACTTCTCAATATATCTTATTGTTTGACTACAGTTTTGAGGAGAAATCACTTAAGTGTTTCATCCCACCAATTTTATTAATTTAAGGCTTACATTCGTGTGAAACAATCACACAAATAGTCTGGAAGATGTGAGAATTTAGGCCGTGATGAACGAAAACCTCGGAATTCTAAGACGAGTTAGTGCTTAGATTGTACAACAAAGCTATACAAAATCATAAAGATGAGTTGAAAATTTATGTTGCAGTAGGCAGACAACCTCGAAGTCCTATTGCTTTAGTTGTTTAATTCTAAGGAAGGAATTGTTTAGCTGGGGAAGACATGTTTTACTGTTGGTGATGACCGTGCTGCCCACCATTCTAGCTCCAAGCTCCTCATCGTGACAAGTTTAAGTTTTCTAGTGTTTCAAGTTATGATGTCAAATCAGATGGCCCTATGATTGTATTTCTTTAAATTTTATGAGGCATATTAACATTGATTAGAGAGACACCGGTTAGGATCCTACGGTTCCCTCGTTTTGGTACCACCATTTTCTATCGAATTCACTTAGTGCAAATGAATTTACTAAACTGAACTTAAAGAGTTTCATATTTTCATTTTGACCGTGAGAAGCCTCGTTAGCAACCATAGGTTACCTCATCCGAGGGATCCCCGATCATCCGATAGAGACGTCTTAATTTAGTTGCAATTGTGGTTTTTGTGATGTTTGGATTAAATTTTGAGTTGTCTTATATTTTGAATGTTGTGGTGGTGAATTTTATCTTGATTGATACGACTATCCTAGCAGTTTTGGTTTTCATGTAGGGTGACATCGTTGTTTAACATGCAAGGTTTATAAGCATAAAATATAGTGTGGAAAGTGTAGAAAAAAGACGGTACTGTAAACTGTAAAAGCGCACCTGACAAGTCTTCTCGTTCCACCACCTGAAACTCAAAATGCATGTAAGGGCATTTTATGTAAAGTGAAAAAATAAGGTTTTGATGATTTACCAAATCCTAAATCATATCTTGGTGAAGTCCCTATTAATTCAATTAAGGATGATCTTATTAAGCAAGACATAGTGAGTTTAGTAGACTTCCAAGGTATCCAACAGGTCAGAAGAAAAAGCATGTCCATTCTTCCCCCGCACCGCCTGGTGAAAAGTCTCTAGCTCATTTAAATTTATTATGTTACTTAATAATTCATCCTGTAAATATCTCTAGTGTTCAGTGAACATCGATGTTTCAATTATCCCTAAAAGTAGGGTAATCATCATTTGTCATTTAATTTGAGAGTTATGTGACAGAGCCAATTTTAGCTTTAACTTGGGCTTGTAGTGTTCAATTTCTAGTTACATTCACTTTTCTAATCCTCATTTAAACAAATTTGATTTAGCTTAGGTCACTACTAAGCCCTTAAGACTTGGTGGATGTCTTAGTCATTTTGGAAGAGATTAAAGTTTAAGTGATAATAATTCATCATCAAAACATTTGAATGTCACCTGAACATCAAATAAGGGTATTAAATTAATGAGTTATTAACACCCAAAATCATACTCCTAAGTCTAGGATCATTTAATTTACTAGACTTCCAAATTTTAATAAGGAAAAAAATGAGATTGGTTTCTACTAATTAATCCCTTGTATATTAGTCATCCAAATATGTTAATTAGGAAAAAAAAGGTTGCCCATTTCTCTTTCTTAAATTAAGCCTAAATCTTAATTAAGGTCAAATTCTCAAAGTTATACTTTTGCCCCTAAGGCTCTATCACTTCATAATTTATAAAATCTAATTCAAATGACTTTAGAATTTTAATCCTACCTTACTCATGGGTCAATTAAGACATTAGAGGAGAAAATGTGATTTTTCAAAATTTAATATAATTTATATAATTATTGATATACAATTTTAAAGAAAATTTCATATCTTGATCAAGCCAAAGCCTAATCCCTTAAAATCTTTACTGGAGGTAGATTTAGACCACAAGGGCATTAGGACCAAATTTCATGATTTTTTGAGTTATATCTGAATTATTGGAATTATTTTAAATTTTGGAGTGTTAATTAATTATAAAATATTTAAAATTTGAAAAATTAAGTTTTGCATTTTTATTAAATCTCCCTTAGGTCAAAGAACCCATATAAATAAATTTAACATTTTTTTGACTTTTCTTTGAATTATTAGAATTATTTAAGTGAAAGGTTAAGAAAAATCATTTTTTAGCCTTTAAAAATTATTTTTAGCTTTAAAATTCAATATCTTCACTAAAAAAAAGGAAAAATATGTCAATTACTTCAAAGTGCTTATGAAAAAATTGAGAACATTTTCTTGAATTTTAGCAATTTTTTAATTTTTGTTAATTATTTAAATATTAAAATAGGCTTAAAAAAGAAGTTTTTATCTTAATTAAATTTTTATATTTAGAAAATTCTCCTGATCACAGAGAGCTCCCAAAACAAATTTTAATATTTTTTTATTTATATTTTAACTATTAAAAATCATTTTAGTGTCAAAAATGTCATTTAACTTAGAAAATCAAGTTATGTTATCAAATGAACTTCAAATGTTTTGAAATTTTTATGAGGAGTTCTCTGAACTTTAAATCGCAGTGAAGAATCAAAATCAAGTCATTTAGATGATTATTTTTCCCAAATTGATTTTCTGTGTGTTTTAGAGTTTTGTGAGAGTTAAGTATTTTCTTAATGACTTAGCCCATGAAAAATTTTCCAAAGGGTTCTCTAGTCACAATAAACCTTTCAAAATTTTTTTTTATGCAACATGCTAATTATTATGATTAATTTATGCAAATAATAGACATAAATTTGAAAAATATGGTTCTTTGTCTAGAGGTCTTCTCTGAATTGGATAAATCAGAGAATATCCCCCATGACAGAGGCAACGACATGCCAAAATATCAAGCTATGGTGAAATGTCTACATGCATGGAGAGTTAAAAGTCTCAAAACCATATTTAGTTAATTAAAAATAAAATATGCATAAAATAAACTTCAAAGTATTTCAACACTGTTCTCCTCTATTTTTTTTTATTTTTGTGATTTTTGTACACCAAGATATGGATTTTTGAAGTTCTGGCCATTAAATAAATAAAATAAAGCAATATTTTTCTACTTATCCAGCGCGGCGCCACATCATCCTCGGCGTCTCCGAAGCTCCACGCGACATNTTTTTGCCCCGAAACTTCCTCAAATTACCTGATACCCTTGGGACCCCAAATTTGGCCAAAATTCCCAAATTTACCAAAAATACCCAAGTTGGTTCAAAAATCAGTTCAAACACCTTGAAAACACCCAAACTACCCAAAATCACCAAAATTGACCAACTTACCAAAATACCCCTCAGCCCAAAATTCCAAAAATTTTAAAAAATCCTAAAAATTCCCAAAATCTCCCAAATATTCCCAATTTCATTTTACTCAACTACCACATGACCCAATTTGGCCAATTTGACCATCTTTGATCAAAACCCCCAATTTGCCCTTTCAAGACACATATTTTCCCCAAATCTCCTCAAATGTTTAACAAATTGGTCTCAATTTACCCCAATTTCAATTCTAAACTCAAATTTACTCTTTATATGACCAATATAGACCAAATCCAAGCTCAATTATTCCATTATTTGAACCTAATTTTGATTTAGATCAAAACCCCAATTTTGGCCCCACGACTTGATTCCACCAAATTGAACCCATGGCCAACTCAATTTGCCATAATTTGTGTTGAAAAAGCTTCCTAATATTCCCATACATCAAAATTGACCTTCAATTGGCCTTGTTAAAGCCTCAATTTCATTTGATTTCAACCTAAATCCAAAAAGCACCAAATTTGCCCCAACTTGGCCATGTCTCAAAATCTCACCAAATTGATGGCCTTAGTACCAAAATTTCCACTCCATCCCTTCATGAAAAATCTTCAAAACATCTCCCTTGATCATTTGAACAATTAAATTTGGACTTAGTCCAAGGCTAGCCCAACCTAGACCCATGTCTAGCCCAACATGCCCAAATTGGCCAAATTTCAAAAATCCCTCAAATTGACCTACCAATTAAACTCAAAATCACTTAAAACCTTCACTAAAAATCTTCATAACAATTATATACACAATGTTAATCAATCAATTAGGTCATATGACATGGCTAGCTTAGCCCAAACCCAAGCTTTGATCACTTGAACCCACATTGAACCCATGCACTAAAGATGGCTTAACTACCCCAAAATCACAAAATTAATGACTCCACAGCCATTAGCTGAACCATAGTGGCCACCCTAAACCTCTTAAAACCACCTAAACTAATCCATGGACCAAAGGTCCCTTAAATTAAGGGATTTCATTCCATATTTGTTTAAGCTTAGGATATTTTTCCCAAAATAAAGCCTAAACACATTAAATTGTTGTGACATATTCCCCTGGGTTCTCTGAGCTCCTAGGAACCTTCCCCTGGCCGGCCGGCCGGCCTAGTGGCCATAAAATGGACAAATCAATAGCCACCCCCATGGGATTAAACCCAATTCAAATCTAGAGGCTACCTTATCCAAATTAAATGTTGGAGCCTCTCTGCCCTCCACCTAGGCAGCACAATTCAACCCCCCCCCCAATTAGCCATGGCAGCAAGCCTTAAGCCATTTTTTTTATAAAAGCTCCCCTCCATAGCCATGGAGGTAAGTGCTGAAATTTCTTCTAAGAGACTTCCCTAAATTGATCCCAAAGCCTCTTTGAGACCTCTGTGCAATCCAACCACCACATTGCCCTGAATCTCCTTGACAGAGCCCATATTTGAGTTTGAATCTCTGCCTAAAACCAGGACATAGCTCATTTCACTCCTATACTCCACAAAAATCAAATTAAACTCCACCACACCTTCACCATAGTGAGAGAAGGAAAAGCCCCATCAAATTCCCCTTCTACAGAGCCTCTAACATAGCTCTAAACCAACACCTGAAATAGGGCTTGGTCGAATTCCTACTTAGGCTTTGCACCACAGCTAGAGGCTTAATCCCTAGCCTCCTTGGACCCCAACAAATGTGTTGAGTATCTCTAATTGAATCTTCCCTTCTCAAAGCCAAGGTATTAAACTTCTCCTCCTCCCATGTCTATTTTGATTCTCCATTTGATTAGGCTTAATTTAATTACATGGTTACCATATAGATATGTTCGTCTCACTTAGACGAGTCCATAAGATCAAACCCAAAGTGATTTGGTTGAATCTAGGCTGAGATCTTAGGGTTTTAGTGTGGACGATCACGGGATCACTCTATCAGGGATGATGACGGAGTGGCATTCAATCGGGCGTGTATCGGAAGGACGGAGGAGATCGATCCGGAAAACGCTTCTTTGCATGAATCGCGGGCCGAGTCAGCGCTGAGGTGGACGACGCCGTCAAATGGGAGCGCGCTGTGGGAGTTTTGTAGCCGCCGTAAGTTGATGTGGCGCCGCGCGTTTAAATAGATAAATAGGGATGTAAATAATTCAAAAAATGACCCTTAACTTCAAAAAATTCATATCTTGTTGTAGAAAAATCACAAAAATAAAATAAAAATACCCTCTTGCTCAGTATATCTTAGTGTAGAAAAATCACAAAAATAAAATAAAAATACCCTCTTGCTCAGTGAATAGAGGAGAATAAGGTGGATTAAATTTTATTTCCATTTGATACATGTTTGATTTTTTTAAAATCCATTAGGGTTAGGAATCTTTTGATTCTCCATGCATACAGGCAATTCATTATAGCTTGGATTGTTGGCATGTTGTAGCATCTGTCAAAAGGAACATTCCCTGATTTTTCCAAAGTCAGAGGAGGTCCCTAGACAGAGAATCATATTTTTCAAGTTTATGTGCATTATTTACTTATATTAATCATGGAAAGTAGCATCTTGCTCAGAAAAATACAAGAAAATTTTGGAAGATTTATGATGGCCAGAGAACCTTTAGGAAAATTTCTCATGGGCCAAGTCATTCAAAATACACCTAATCTTCACAAACCCTAAATCACTAAGATAATTAATTTTCGAAAGCACAAACAACAAAATTACTTGATTTTTGATCTCCACTATTGTATAGGATCTAGAGAGCTCACCAAAAGGAATTCAAAGCATTTTGAGTCCATTTAATGGCCTAAATTGATTTTTCAAGATAAATATCATTTTGGCACTTAAATTTCTAGATTATTAAAATTTGGAAGTTTATTAAAATAAAATGAAACTAGGACTTAGGGGTATGACTTTTGAAGTCAATAATTAATCAATTTAGTACCACTATTTGGTTTTCAAATGAAATTCAAATAATGAATCATAATCACCTAAAGCTTAACCTTTTCAAAACTAATTAAGACACTCACCTAGGTCTTAAGGGCGTAGTAGTAATCTAAGTTAAATCAAGACTGATTAAATGAGGATTAGAAAAACAAAACACAATTAAAATTAAAACATCTTTCAAACACTACAAGCCCAATTAGAACCAAAATTTTGCTAAGTGTTCCAATAACACTAACTTGCCTCTTTAAGGGTCTTCACCCACATAATCTTCAAAATTAAATTACAAATGATAATTACACTAGTTTTAGGGATAATTGAGACATCAATGCTCACTGAACACTAAGGGTATTTACAGGATGAAGTATTAAACAACATAATACGTTTAAAAGAGCTAGGGATTTTCCACCATGCAGCGAGAGAATAGCACAGACCTGCTTCTTTCTCTAGATCTGTTGGATACCTCGGAGATTTGCTAAACTTTTCATGTTTTGCTTGACAAATATCATCCTTAATCAAATTAATAAGGACCCACCAAGATATGACCTAGGGTTAGCTAGGTCGTCAAAATTTTATTTCCACGTTTCATATAAACTGCCTTAACATGCCTTTTGAGTTTCAGATGGTGGAACGAGAAGTCTCATCAGATACGCTTTTACAATTTTCAACATTTTTTTTCTTGTACTTTCATACTGTACTTTTATACCTGCAAATTTGCATGCTAAACAATGATGTTACCCTGCATGAAAACTAAAGCTATCAGGATAGCCACAAAACTAAAACCAAAACTAAAACTAAAATCAACCAAGATAAAATTCACCGTCACGACATTCAAAATAAAAAACAACTTAAAATTTAATCACAAACATCACACAAAATGACAACTTCAACTAAATTAAGACATCTCTATCGGATGATCAGGAATCCCTTGGAGGAGGTAACCTACGGTTGCTAACGAGGCTTCCCACGGTCTAAATGAAATTATGGATCGGAGGAGGTAACCTACGGTTGCTAACGAGGCTTCCCACGGTCTAAATGAAATTATGGGGAGGAGGTAACCTACATTGCTAATGAAGTTTCCCACGGTCTAAATGAAATTATGGAACTCATTAAGTTGAGTTTAGTAACGAGGTCTCACGGTCTAAATGAAATTATGAAACTCATTAAGTTGAGTTTAGTAAATTCATTTGGACCCACGGTCTAAATGAAATTATGGAATTCAGGAGGTAACCTTACATTGCTAATGAAGTTTCCCACGGTCTAAATGAAATTATGGAACTCATTAAGTTGAGTTTAGTAACGAGGTCTCACGGTCTAAATGAAATTATGAAACTCATTAAGTTGAGTTTAGTAAATTCATTTGGACCCACGGTCTAAATGAAATTATGGAATTCCAGAGGAGGTAACCTACATTGCTAATGAAGTTTCCCACGGTCTAAATGAAATTATGGAACTCATTAAGTTGAGTTTAGTAACGAGGTCTCACGGTCTAAATGAAATTATGAAACTCATTAAGTTGAGTTTAGTAAATTCATTTGGACCCACGGTCTAAATGAAATTATGGAATTCATGAAGGTAACCTACGGTTGCTAACGAGGCTTCCCACGGTTTAAATGAAATTATGGAACTCATTAATATGAGTTTAGTAAATTCATTTGGACTAAGTGATTCCAATAGAAAATAGTGATGCCGGGACGAGAGTTTAGTAAATTCATTTGGACTAAGTGATTCCAATAGAAAATAGTGGTGCCGGGACGACATTTTAGTAAGTTTATTTGGACTAAATGAAACCAATAGAAAATAGTGGTGCCAAAACGAGGGAACTGTAGGATCCTAACTGATATCGCTCTAATCAACTTTAACATGCCCCCATAAAATTTAAAGACCTTCAACCATAGGGCCAGCTGATTTGACATCATAACTTGACACACTAGAAAACTTAAACACGTCGCAGCAAGGAGCTTGGAGCTAGCACGGTGGGCAACACGGCCATCTTCAATAGCAAAACATGTCTTCTCCAGCTAAACCAATCTTCCTTCCTTAGATATAAGCAACAAAGCCATAGGACTTTGAGGTTGCTTGCTTATGCAACGTAACTCCTCAACTTATCTTTAGGTCTTTATACAACCCTGCTATACAATATAAGCCCTAACTCATCATAGGATTCTGAGGCTGTCGTTCATCACGACCTAAACCCTCATATCTTCCACACTATTTGTGTGATAGTTTCACACAAATGTAAGCCCTAACTAATAAAATTGGCAGGATGAAACACTAAATATTTCTCCTCAGAAATAAAGCCAAATAATAGGATAGCTTGGGAAGTCACCTGGGTTCTTTTCTGGATCCATGACATCCCCTAGTTCTTCCTCCTTTGGACTCTACAGCAAAATGTTCCAAATTTGAACCAATCCCGTTTCACACCTCTACGTCCAATCTCATTGAAAAGTCATACCCTTTGAAAATCCTTGAAGATAATATTTCTTGATTTTTATCGAGAGTCTTCTTAAGTGAATTTGGTCATTTATGATGTAATTAACTATAGGGGCTTACCCTTATAGGAAGCATGTCCGAACCTAGCTTAATATAAACCCTATTTAATTCTTTATATTAAATAGGAGAATTTGTCGGCAAATACAACAGTTTTGCAGACCAAACATATGTCATATATTCCTTAGTTTATTTGATCGAGCCTCATCCTCAAGTCTTGTGTTTATCCTGATGTCATACTTTCCTTAGTTTATTTGATCGAGTCTCATCCTCAAGTCTTGTGTTTATCCTTTAGGATAGATAATCCCTTAGTTTATTTGATCGAGCCTCATCCTCAAGTCTTGTGTTTATCCTTCGGGATAGATACAGTTTGAGGTATAGTGCTCTTTCATTTAAACTATGAAAAATATGGGGTCAGTTTCATTTCATACCCAGGTACAGTGCTCTTTCATTTTAAACTATGAAAAATATGGGGTCAGTTTGATTTCATACTTAGTACAATGCTATTTCATTTAAATTATAAAAAATATGGGGTCAGTTTGATTTTATATTTTTCTAAAACTAAATAATACAACGCTCTTTCATTTAAACTATGAAAAATATGGGGTCAGTTTGATTTCATATTTTTTCTAAAACTAAATATATATGTAAATTAAAACGTCCTTCCGAAGCAGGCGATGTGATTTCAATTTCGGTGACCAACAGCTTCTTACAAGAAACTCCTCCAACCAAAAATAACGCCCACAGCTTCTGACGACTCCGCTGGCGACAAGATTTTCTCTCCTTTCAAATCAAGAAATATTATCTTCACACATCTTTAATGTGTCCATGTCACTCTCAGACTAAATTACCCTTCTTCCGTTGGCATACTTTACCCATTTCTGTCTTGGGAAAGTACGGCTAACTCCTTAGACTTCAGGACTATCTGTTCAACCATCTTTGAACAGAGGGGTTCAGGACGCCATTAAGGACTTTTTAAATTTTCATTTGGGGTTGGTCACTAGTTCCACCTGAGCATTGTTTATTTGTAAATGGGTCTCGCAATGGGTCTTAAGAAACTTAACATCTCCCTTCCAAATTTGATTTACTATTCTGCAAATTAAACCAAATTGTGTTGTGCTGCGCGCACTTTAAAATTTTCTTATATTAATTAAATTTTCTACCTTTTAACTTTTCTTAAACAAAATTTAATATAAATATATTTATATATATATATATATACCCATAAATTAAGACCCGCTCGGTCTACAGATCAACCTCTACTTTCAGTGATTGCACTAAAAATTTATGAGGTTTTGGCCATATAGCTAACCCCTAAACTTTCTGTTTTCAAGCCTGCTGTAATGGCTTACCCAACGCTGACCTTTTCTTGTAACCTGCTAATGAGCCATGAAGCCCGTAACCTTACTCTTACCATCAAATTTGGAGCTGGAGTTGAAGATCTCGAGGTCATCCTTGGGAAATCCCCGTTTGTGGTAATGAAGATCGCCGCACTGGAAATACAGGAACCGTCTCCAGAGTTCAACCTGAACTACCTTCAACACTTCCATGCCTGCAAGAAGGACAAAACTACTGCCTTCACGGCACCCGCCAAACCTGCTATCCCCGCTGTTGCTAAGGGGAAAAAAGTAATGATTATTGAGGATCCGACTGAGGGATTAATTGTCCCACCACCCGTGTTTGAAATCGGATCACGTTCAAGGACTGTATCGCTGACCCGAACTCAAAAGAGAAACCGTAATAGAAAAGTTCGGAGGGCCATCAAAGCCCAGATTCCCAAGGGGACACCCGTTGAGGAGGAGCCTAATCAAGATGAAGAAGTGTTATCGGAAATTTATCCACTTCTACGATGGAGTAGATTCTATCCTCTGAAGAATACCGATGGATATGAGAGTATCCAGAGAATCAGTGTCTCATTACCATCATTTCATAGACATGGTGAAGAGGGAAAGAAGTTCACTCCTATCACACGAGTTAGTGCAATTTTTAAAAGGCTAGCTACCAAAGAAGGATGTTCAGTTAGCCAATTACTTAAACGGGTGGGACATGCAATTTTCCCTCACATGAAGAAGGAAATTTTGAGGGACGTCAAGTCCGCCAGACAGTCTCACAAGAAAACTGGAGTGCCACCTACTCAAATCCTCGTTTGGTTCCGTTTAGGGAACAAAGTTGATTCCGCAGTTATTACTACTGATTATACTGCCACTAAGACCGCAGGCCGTCGATCGGCTAACTCGAGACTGGTCCAAAAATCTTACCCGTCACCCGTTACTGAGATATTCCAACAATCCCAAAGGCAAAGACAAGACGATTACCTGGAACTGTAGCCGGTCTACACCACGATGAACATAGTTTCCCTCGACATAACGATATTTCTACTAAGACACTCCGTCCTGAGACATCATCGTCAAAAAAGAAAAAGGTATGGGTATCCAAGGTTGCTGCACCGATACAGTCCAGTGAACCCGTGGGACAAGGACAGGGAATGAAACTAGGGTCTGAAATATCTGACATCGTCGTAACAATAGCCAGCGAGATGGAGGAACAAGTAGAGGATGTACATCAGGGTCCTCCAGATCTTAAAGCGATCAAGGAATCAATAATTGAAGAAAAATTTGAGAAAATCAGGATCGAGATTTCTGAGTTAGCTCGAGAACACGGAGTTTCCGTCGATAGCGATGAGGAAAATTTTGATTACAATGATTACCTAGAGGAAGATTTCATGGATGTACATGTAATTGAAACCATAGCCCACCACATATGCGCGCGACGCTTAACCCCGAAGAGAACGCCGTAGATGAGCTGCGTAGGGCTATCCTCCTAAGGGATGAACATGTTAGTCTACTGGAGAAAAGAATAGAAGAAATGGTCGCAGCCATGACCGCCATGACCACTATTCAGGGGCAATCACAAGTGCCGCAATTGGCTTGTCTAGAGGTCAATCAGCTGGAAATCATACACATCACAGTTGAAAGAAGAGAGGTTGCTTCAGCAAACAGAGACAAGAAACATAGAAAGGATTCTCCATCAGTTGCTATACCAAAAAAGGAATTCAAGCAAATGGTTGAGCAAGTGCGGGACGCCTTAACCTAATCTAATGGTGGTACATTAGTTCTAAAGGGTAGACCTTACCTGGAGGAATTCAACGAGCAATGACGAAGATTTTTGACGACCTCATCCATGACCAAGTAGAATGCTATGTGGATAATTTTGTCATCAAAAGTATATGAAAAATAGACTATTTGTACGATTTGAGGATCGTGTTTGAACGGTTATGACGATATGACTTAAAATGAATCCCTTAAAGTGCGCCTTCGGCGTTACTTCCGAGAAATTTTTGGGATTCGTTGTCCATCATCGGGGAATCGAGATCGACTAGGATAAAATTAAAGCTATCTTGGAAATGCCTCCTCCTAAAACCTTAAAACAACTACGTTCCATCCAGGGGAAGTTGGCATATCTAAGATGCTTTATTTCTAATCTCTTAGGTAGGTGTCAGCCTTTCTCGACATTAATTAAAAAGAACGTCAAATTTTTTTGGGAAGAGAAATGCCAGCGGGCTTTTGATGACGTTAAATAATATTTAATGACACCTCTTGTCTTGGCAGCCCATATCTCAGGGAAACCGTTGATACTTTATACCGCGGCTTTAGATGACTCTCTTGAAGCCCTCTTAGCCTAAGTCAATGATGAGGGTAAAGAAAATGCACTCTACTACTTGAGTCATCACCTAATACCGACGGAGATAAGGTATCCACCTATTGAGAATCATTATCTAACGTTAATTTTAGCCGCTCCAAAGCTTAGACATTACATGTTTTCTCATAAGATTACCTTAATCTCAAAAGTTAATCTGTTGCAATATCTGATAACCCGACCAACACTTTGTGGACATCTAGCAAGATGGTCAATGATCTTATTGCAATTTGATATAAATTTTGTTCCCCTCCGTGCTATCAAGGGACAGATACTAGCAGACTTTTTTGCTACACATTCACTGCCAGCTGGGTCCTCTCTCAACGACGAGTTATCAGACAAGCAAATACTACAAATGGAATTTTCCAGTGTGCAACGCTGAGAAATGTACTTCGATGACGCTTCATCAGCCAAAAAGATCAGTTTGATCTTTATCACGCCAGATAGGGGTATGTTGAGGTTCTGATACCACCTAACAGAGTCGTGCACCAATAATAAAGCAGAATATGAAGCTTTAATCACTAGATTGGGAATGGCAATCTCAATGGATAAAACAAACATTTCCATCTATGGTGACTCCCAACTCGTCATCCAACAAGTCGCCAGACAATACAGAATTATGAAACCAAGGTTAGCAGAATACCATCAGTACACGATGAAGCTGCTGGAGCAGATTCTCGATGTGACTTTCTACCGGATTCTTAGGGGAGATAATGCCCTTGCCGACGCTCTAGCAAAACTTGCTAAGGAAATGACATGTTCCTTAAAGGATTCCATTGAAATCACAATACAAGGAAGACAAGTCTTGTCTCAGATCAACCTCGAAACTCTACACAAGTTCGAAAAAGAAGAAGCAATAAATACAGTTGCAGACAGCAATGAAGATTGGCGTAAGCCATTAATAGAATATTTGCATACTTGAAAGATGTCAGAAGGGAAGTTTGAGGCACACCACATCACAAGAAGGGATATGTCTTACACCCTGATCGGAAACATTCTATATAGAAGATCAGTCGACCAGATGTGGCTACGGTGTTTGAGCAGAGCCGAAGCACAGAATATTGTCAAAGAGGTACATGCCAGATTGTGTGGTGCTCACCAGTTAGGGCCAAAAATGAAAATGAAGATCAAAAGACTCGGGTATTATTGGCCAGCAATGATGATGACTGCATGGATATAGGCAGAAAATGTCACTAATGCTAAGTGCATGGGGTGATCTTACACCAGCCTCCAAATGTCCTACACTCAACTGTTGCCTCATGATCATTTGAGTGTTGGGGCATATACATAATAGGTCTGATAGACCCTCAATCTTTCAGAGGACACTAGTTTATACTTGCCGCTACAAATTACTTCTCCAAATGGGCGGAGACAGTACCGTTGCGTGAGGTTATGACACTGCACGTCCTTCAATTTTTTAAAAGCCAAATTTTCTGCCTTTTCGGAGTACCGCGAAGAATAATTTTTGATAATGGGACAGCTTTTAGAAGCACAAAGATCAATAATTTTGTAAATAGACATTGGATAAATTAGACATACTCTACGATTTACTATCCTAGAGCAAATGGTCTGGCCGAAGCCTTCAACAAAATAATAGTACAGATTTTGAAGAAAACACTAGATGAAAACAAAAGGGATTGACACAACAAACTATTAGAAGCCTTGTGGGCCTACCAGATGACTTTCAGTACTCCCACTCAGTGTACACCCTATATGCTCGTGTACTGGTCCGAGGCCGTGCTACTACTAGAAATCCAGACACAGTCTCGTAGAGTTGTTGTTGCCAACCAATTCACAATAGGAGAATGTGCAAAACTCAAACTAGAAGAACTAGAAATTCTTGAGGGAAAATGACTAGATGCACAACAATATTTGGAGCTTTACCAGGCAAAGATGGTACAAGCCCATGATAAATTGGTTTGCCCAATGACATTCAAAGTTGGTGACCTCGTATTTGTGCTCAAAAGGCCTATTATTGCACGCCGCAAAATATGTGAAAATTTTGAGCCAACTTGGGAGGGACCATTTGGACAAATACAAGGTCATACAAAATTTGGACCCGGTCATAGACATTTGGCCACATGAAGGAGCCTACCAGTTAGTGGACTTCCAGGGCGAAAGACCCATGTTACCAATAAATGGACGATATCTGAAAACCTATTACGCAACCTAATGCCGCTTGTCTCCGCTTGCTTTGAAACTTTGATTGTTTTGGGTTATCCGTGTGGCCAAATGTCTATGATTGGGTCCAAATTTTGTAATTAACCTCAATATAATGAAAATTTTGAAAAAAAATTTAAACATCAAATTTTCTCCTTTCTACTTTTGAACTTAATATTTCACTAAATTAAATAAAATTCATACAAAAAAAAAACAATTCTCTTCACCAAAATAAACTAAAGTTCACTTTAATAAATACTTTGTTTTATTCTTGTTCATGCCAAGTTTCGGCCCACTAACATTTTTCCTGTCGTCTGTAGAAAAATGTCGGGACAGAGGTTGATCTTTGCTTTCAAGGATGGTTGGAGCCTCACACTAAATGAGGAAATGACACCGCAGGGCGGTACCATAGACTTCAACATGGACTTTAACCAAGTCGATATGGACTAAGAATGTCCTCTGATGAATCTATTAAGCTGCAGAAAAAAAGAGAGATTGCCTTAACTGCTGAGGGTGACCGCCAAAGATAATGCATCACATAAAGCAAGAACGTGATAATAGAGCAAGATCCGATGGAAGGGCCCAACCGCCTGCCATCCATGATAGCTAAACCAGCCGGAGGCCTAGTAGCCGCCAATAACGAACGACTGCCAGATGCTTCGCTTCGCAGAACGCAACGCAGAAATGCCAGCTGCAGAAAACAGAGGGCATTTCTACGAGAAGAATGCAGACGTCAAAGAGAAACAAAAAATTTACTTACCTCTATTTTTGAGGGGCATATTTATGAGCCAGACATTAAAGAAACTTCTTCTAGCTTACCCTCCACAGATGAAAAACCAGGGTTCTTCACAGAGCCAGAGACACCTTCAGCTTCAAAAGCCATATGCATGGGTTGCCCGACGTACAATGCCGAGATACCTGCAGGACATCAGCCACGGGGGCATTTGTAGAATGCCCGGATTGCGATGTTCTACATTTACAACGCTTTGATACATTGGAAGAGTATACCTCCACCACTGATGGATCTCAGACTCCAAATTTTCTGATGGAAGAGCCATACATCCCACTGGGGAAAAATCATTATAAACCATGGGGCCCAAGGTCGTACATCCCTCTAGATGCTGAATCTGATGTTCCAGATCAGACAACGCCAGTTTGGGTTCCTGCTAATGTTCAGATGGAGGAACGCCCACGAGAGCTACCAACTCCTAGTACGATGGAGTACCACAAAATAAGCAAGATGAATAAAAGAGAATTTGAATTTTATGAGGAAATCCATGGAAAGTTCGTCAACATACTGGAAGGCCTAGAGCTGTATACCAGGGTCTTCTCCGAGAGTGATGAAAAAATCATTCTTGACTGCATTTTTGATTTAAGTGATAGAGGCCGAGCAGGCTTTCTCATGAAAAGGACATACTTTGAGCCGAAGAAATGGATGAGAGGAAAAGGAAGAATCACCATTCAGTGTGGTTGCTGTTATAATTTTACAAATGACAGAAAGCAAAATCTGTCGGGGATCCTCAAACATGACCTGGTACGTCCACTACCTCCTATAATAAAGTGGATGATCAAGAGGATGGTCAGATGGAACATACTGCCAGCTACCTGCATCCAGAATAGTTGCATCATCAACATCTATAACGAGGGAGATTGCATCCCTCCCCATATAGACCACCACAATTTTGTGAGGCCCTTCTGCACGGTCTCATTCGAGAGCAAAAGCAATATGTTGTTTAGGAAAGAGATTGATATTGTTGGCCCTAGCGAGTTCAGAGGAGCCGTAGAGATTCTGTTGCTAGTTGGTTCAGTTTTAGTTCTGAAATGAAACGGAGCAGATGTCGCTAAGCACTGCATTCCAGGGGTGCGACACTGTAGGGTGTCCGTAACCTTTCGTAGAATGGACAACAGCAAAGCACCATACGGATTTCAACCAGTCCCAGAGCTAGAAGAACTACTACCGTACGATCTATGAGAGGGTTGTACCTCTAAGTACATGCAAAGGGAACTCTTGTCTTGGAGCTTGGCTTAGAAGGTCTGCTCGATCAGGAGCTCATCATACCTGATACAGAGGGTCAGAGGCTTCACTCTTTTTTTACAGCAACATGATATATATAGAACATACTCACCCTATAATGTATACATGGCATGAGATGTTCTGGATGTACTTTAATATGGACTATATGTTGTACATTTTTTAGGCGTCAGCCTATATTTTATCTATGATATTTTGATTGGATCAGATTAATGGAAATTTCTCTCAGAAATGTGCCTTTTGTCAATTTCCTTTTTGTGCGATGGATGGAAGCCACGAACCTTGCATTGGTTTAGAATTTCAATGAACGAAGAACAAAACAACAAATCTTTAACAAAATAAAATTCAAACAAAAATAATCATAAATGAATAAACAACAAAAAAATTTCTTTTGAAAATCAACTAACTAGAATGAAAATTTTAAAGACATATTTTGAAAAATCAAATGTGATAAAAACAATAAGAAAAGAAAATGAATCTGTTGAGTGGATTCTCTCGGTTTCGGGGTTTCTTACTCTTTGTGTGTGCAGCACAACCATCTTTATCTGCATTAACTCTCTTCACATCCCCGCGGAATTTCACATTCTGCACAAAGCCCCACAAAACTCTACAAACCTTCTTCAACAAAATCAACATTTTCACATAACACATTTCTGTAAATTCAACACAATAAACTCTTTTGGAGAATTGTCCCTATATTTCAATTCTTACGTATTCGAATCAGTCCTATGTTTTTGATTCACTATATTCGAGGTCGGTACCTAAATTCTGACACTCTCTTCTAATAATTATCCCTATATTTCAATTCTTACATATTTGAATAAGTCCTATGTTTCTGATTCACTATATTAGAGGTCGGTCCCTAATTTCCGACTCTCTTTCCAAGATTGTTTCCTAAATTTTAATTCTCATTTCCGAATCAGTACATAAATTTTGAGTTCTTCACATATTTTCATATTCTATTCACATATTCACCACGAATTTACATATTTGAATCTACATATTTTCTACATAGGGAGATATTTTTTTCGTCACCTCTTAGATTGGATGTGAGTCCCAGTGCTTTTCTTCCTAACGTGATCGATATATTTTTCTCGCTACCACTTGAGTTGGATGTGAGTCTCAGAGCTTTCCTCTTCAATGTAGCAGATATTTTACTCGCCACCTCTTAGGTTGGATGTGAGTCCCAGTGCTTTACTTCCTAACGTGATCGATATATTTTCCTCGCTGCCACTTGAATTGGATGTGAGTCTCAGAGCTTTCCTCCTCAATGTAGCAGATATTTTCCTTGTCACCTCTTAGGTTGGATGTGAGTCCCAGTGCTTTCCTTCCTGACGTGATTGATATTCCCGCTACCACTTGAATTGGATATGAGTCCCAGAGCTTTCCTCCTCAATGTAGCAGATATTTTCGTCACATCGTAGGTTGGATGCGAGTCTCAGTGCTTTCCTTCCTAACGTGATCGTTTCCCGCTACCACTTGAGTTGGATGTGAGTCCCAGAGCTTTCCTCCTCAATGTAGAATATATTTTCCTCGTCACCTCTTAAGTTGGATGTGAGTCCCAGTGCTTTCCTTCCTAACGTGATCAAGATATTTTCCTCGCTACCATTTGAGTTGGATGTGAGTCCCAGAGCTTTCCTCCTAAATGTAGCATACATTTTCCCTGCTACCACTTGAGTTGGATGTGAGTTCCAGAGCTTTCTTCCTCAATGTAGAAGATATTTTCCTCGTCACTTTTTAGGTTGGATGTGAGTCCCAGTGCTTTCCTTCCTAACGTGATCAATATATTTTCGCAGTACCTCTTGGGCTGGATGTGAGTTTCAGAGCTTTCCTCTTCAATGTAGCAGAAATTTTCCTCGTCACCCCTTAGGTTGGATGTGAGTCCCAGTGCTTTCCTTCATAACGTGATTGATATATTTTCTCGATACCACTTGAGTTGGATGTGTGTCCCAGAGCTTTCCTCCTCAATGTAGCAGATATTTTCCTCGTCACCTCTTAGGTTGGATGTGAGTCCCAGTGCTTTCCTTCCTAACGTGATCGATATATTTTCCTCGCTAACACTTGAGTTGGATGTGAGTCTCAGAGCTTTCCTCCTCAATGTAGCAGATATTTTCCTCGTCACCTCTTGAATTGGATGTGAGTCCCAGTGCTTTTCTTCCTAACATGATCGATATATTTTCCCGCTACCACTTGAGTTGGATGTGAGTCCCGGAGCTTTCCTCCTCAATGTAGCAGATATTTTCCTCATCACCTCTTAGGTTGGATGTGAGTCCCAATGTGCTTTCCTTCCTAACGTGATCGATATATTTTCCTCGCTACCACTTGAGTTGGATGTGAGTGTCAGAGCTTTCCTCCTCAATGTAGCAGATATTTTCCTTGTCAACTCTTGAATTGGATGTGAATCTTAGTGCTTTCCTTCTTAACGTGATCGATATATTTTCCTCGCAACCTCTTGAATTGGATGTGAGTCCCAGAGCTTTCCTCCTCAATGTAGCAGATATTTTCTTCGTCATCTCTTGGGATAGATGTGAGTTCCAGTGCTTTCCTTCCTAACGTGACATATATATTCTCCCTGTCACATGTCAGTTCGAATATAACTCCCCAGGGGTAACTCAAACTGTTACAGTCCTTTATTTATGGTGTAATATCCTTAATGGTTGCCATCTTCTACACTGTTGTTACCCTTTTGAGCCGGATGTGAGCCTCTGTGCTTTCCATCTCAATTCAGTCCTCCCACACAATCCTATTCTCATCTTTTGAAATCATTTTTAAGACCACCTTAAATGGATTATGACATTTGATTCCTATTTTGAGATTGATACCCAAATTTCAATTCTCACCTCGGGGTCAGCACTTACATACTGATTCCCGTCCTTTATAAAGACCTGAAATTTCATAACTCAAAATTCACTCTCCGATCCCCAACGAGAGTCCCTATTCCTTGATTTCAATCAGACGATCACCTGCTAATTCCCCAGCAAAAACAAATTACACACACAACTCTACAAATACTTTCAGGTCTGTTGACTTAGGAGTTTGTATTGGTGTTTGCTAATCTCGTCGGTCAATGCCAATACATCGGTGTGCTTGCCTAGCACACCACACCTATTGAGGATCCATTTGTTGACCTCACTTTTGGTTGAGGTTTAGTTTTTCCTCTTTAGTAACCTAAGTTCTAGCCATAAGAATTTCCTATTAATTATTCTTAGAAAAGTAGAAAAGGAACCATCACCATTAGAAATTCTAACCTCTTCTCTACTCAACTTGAATTTCCACATATCGATCCTAAATTCTAGCACTTAGTAGGTGGGGTCATTATGGGGAACTCAAGATATAATTACCTTTAGGCCTTTCCCTATGTGAATTACAAGGTACATTTAATTAGGTTAATAAATAATTATTGACTGAGGACAGCATGATTATTATTCGTCGGCCTGTACTTGTTCGCTCGACAATGATGGGCTGAAGCACTTGAAGATGATATGTAGGTTCCTCAATGTGGTGTTCGCTTGGCTTCTTTTCAAATTCTGGTTCGTTCGCCTCGTCTGCCAACTGATAAGGCATCTTTTGTTCGACCCACCCTTCGGGAATCTTTTTCTCAGGCCCCATTTTAGTTGGCCCGCTGACTGAACGAACGGCTTGACAGAGCCCCGTGACGGTCTCCTGACGTTCGCATTAATTCTCTTGATTACTCAACTTGTTTTGTTAACTGTTTCTGTCACATCCTGACTGGGGACCCATTTCGTTTGATGTATTCCTCAGCTTTTCATAAATATTTGTTCTTTTGCAATGTGTTCATACAACAATATATATTATTGAAATCATTTTAACTCGGCCAGACCAATGGTTTCTTCCCTTTCCATATTTTTACATTAAAATCCTATCGCTTATGAATTGTTCTCGATTTATGTTCAAAATCATTATATAATGCTAAACAATAAACTCTATCACAATTGCCATAAATTTTTTAGCATGCAACAACTATAAAGGAAGAAAATCCAAAAAAAAAAAATAATAATAATAACAAAGTTATTCTATATCTTTTGATTGGACATTGGCTGCTCTATCTAAATTTTTTATGAAGTATGGTATTTCTCTTATTAAAATGTGGCGTAATCTTATAGACGAGTAATTAGAAGTGGTCAGCTTGAAATGATGTTAATCATGATCAAGGTCTACTGAGAGATGAGATTAAGGTTTCCAGCCAAAAAGAAAACTTGTTAACAAAATTCGAAAAGAGTAAATTGCCTCTGTCAAGCTTTAACAATGGTAAGCGTTTATCTCCAAAACATTTGTCTGAAAAAAGAACTTTTAAACAAAATAACTGGAGAAGATTATCCATTTCCTTAAAATCATGAATTCAAATCACACATTTCATTCATCCGCAAGAAACAAATTTTGAATAAAAAGCTATATGAAAACCATTAAATTTAACAATTCGGATTAAACGATAAATTTTTGTCAATTTTATCGACGATTCTGGAAGATTTCGTGGCGACAAACAATTTTTTTTTTTTCGAGGCATTTACTTGCATAACACACAATTCTCATGTATTCAAACGTTCATATTTGCATGCATAGGAGTCAAAACCTTAAAATCATATTAAAAATATCATCAATATCAACTTTTTATAAAATATCATCAATATCAACTTTTTAAAATAAAGTACACTTTTTTACCTATGGATTTATGACATTAAAATATTATAAGTGCAAATATCAATCTTATTGAGTGTTAGATATACAAATACATACAGATCTTGTGGTATTATGTAAATTCCCCCATTTTTTTCATTGTTTGATAACCCTTGTATGCCTCATTCACAACCCATACTAACCTCAATCTCTACCAGATAAATTACTTCTTTCCAGGGTTGTTTGGCTTCAAGAAATTTGAATTAATGTAGTTTCAAAATGCGTCATAAATTAAATAAAATATATTATGACCAATAATAATT
>JXCR01090470.1:405328-423930 GCA_002079205.1 Phalaenopsis hybrid cultivar
TGTGGTATTATGTAAATTCCCCCATTTTTTTCATTGTTTGATAACCCTTGTATGCCTCATTCACAACCCATACTAACCTCAATCTCTACCAGCTAAATTACTTCTTTCCAGGGTTGTTTGGCTTCAAGAAATTTGAATTAATGTAGTTTCAAAATGGGTCATAAAATAAATAAAATATATTATGACCAATAATAATTAATTAATTTAAAAAATATAATTTTTTTAATTAATTAATTAATTAAAAAAATGAACACGAAGGTGGCGGGACTCGAGCTTAAGGAGAGCTGAGGGCTTATAAAAAAAAAAGCATAATGAGGGAACAATGTCTGTCATGCCAGTTGTGCCAACAATTTCCTTATCCTAGCTACCCCAACAACATAGATACCTACACCATCCACCTCGGAATTCGACTACACAAGTGATATGATTTTTCGCTCTTCTCATGTTTTTAAGGAGGACCTCTCGCAGTAATATTGTTCATCCTTCTGATCGTTACTCTCCTTATCATTTTGGCTTCCCACCTAATATTCTCATATTCTTACATATCACCTTTACATGAAACATTCACTATATCTTTGGACAGTCTCCATAACCAGAGTTGGCAGTAGCTATGGAGAATCCAAAGTGGAAGGCTGCAATGTTAGAGGAACTTAGTGCTCTTGATAATAACATAACATCGACGCTCGCATTGCTACAAGCAGGTAAAAAGGCAGTATGGTGCAAATGGGTCTTCACAATGAAGCTAACACCAGAAGGAAGATTGATCGATCCAAAGCACAATTGGTGGCGAAAGAGTATAGATAGATGTATGGCATCGACTATAATAAGACATTTGCAACAGTGACAAAGATGAGCACAGTCAGGATACTTGTTTTTTTGGCTGTGAATGGTGAATATAGATTACACCAATCAGATTTGAAGAATAAGTTTCTTCATGGATATCTGCTAGAGAATATGTACATATAGATACCCTCAGGCTTTGACACGAACCAAACGGTGGGTAAGGTATGTAAATTGAATGAGTCACTATATGGTTTAAAACAGTTTCATCGAGCTAGGTTTGGCAGGTTCAAAAAAGCAATGATAGGCATAGGCTATTAGCAGATCAATATCGACCACACAATATTCTTTCGATGACATGATGGTAGCATTACTGTTCTTGTTGTGTATGTGGATGATATGATTATCATAAGGGATGATGAGGGAGAGATTGCTCAGTTGAATTTCAACAAGTTTGGGCAAAGAGTTTGAGGTGAAGGACCTAGGACAACTTACAGTCTGTTTGGGGCAGCTGCAGCTTATCCAGCTTCTGCTAATAAGCAGTTTATCCTGATAATCTACTGATGACCAGCTGATCCAGATAAGTTGTCTGGCTGTTTGGTTAGTGCATCTGGAAAATAGCTGATCCTGTAAAATTGACCATTCTGCCCTTGTTTTGAATAAGTTGTTTAGCTGTTTGGTTAGTGCGTTTTGTAAACAACTTATTTGTAAATTTTTTTAGTTGAATGAATAATCTGTGTAGCAGAATGTTATTTTCTCAAATGTCAAGAAATGAAAATGCAAAAAAGTTTAATAGTATTTATATAACTCAAAAAAGTTGTGATTACATCAAAAAAACATAGTGATATATATGAAAGTTCATTACACCTTTATGAAACCCTAATATGGATTATAATAAGACCCAAAAAAAGGAAAAAATAACATGTTAAAATTACAAGGAAAAATATGTCAATATTGAGTTTAACATGTAAAATCACATCATGACGAATGTTGCCCGTTTCTGATACCTCAAAACCCCGAGCAAACGTGTCTGACTGGGTGCGGTATACACGAAACAACTCGAACCATATGCAGTGGTCTCCTGTTTTGGTACTGTTGAACTCCTAACAGCTGTATCCAATTGGGATATAGTAGATACAGTTGCATTGTCAGACCACCTGAAGTATTTACAGTCTTATGGTCCTTGTCCCCACCGCGAGCACCTATAAAATTGCCTCCCAAAGCTATGTGTCTGGCGTGGCGTAAAAAGCAAGGATGGTAGTGCGCAACGACACATCACTTTCTCGGACTTCCATAAATGTCTGAACTCATTTTTCTACAGTTATTAATAATAGAATAGATCAGTCTAAAAATTTAGGAAATATTAAAAGTAAACTTACCCAAGTGTGGAGCCAGCGATTGCTGACAACAAATTTACGTGGCCGTCCAAACTGCTTCACCGTTATCCACCATATAAGAGGTGAAGCTATTAACCAACATAAAGCAATATATCCACATTAATTATAAAATATGCTTAAAGCTGCTAATATAAACTCTAATATAAGCATCACCTGCCTCTATGATACTCATGATTCCATAAAACAAATCGCAAATTCAACATTTTACAAAAAATTCAGCTTCATTCATAATTAAGCTTAACAGTACATTAGTGCTCAAATTTAAAAAATGTATGTCTCATAATTTAGGTTAACAGTATAGTCTTGCAGGCGGAATGTGGGAGAAAGGAGAGGGGGAACATACTGTGTAGCTAACTAAATTTATTTGAACATTACTGCAACATTCAATCGACTAGGCAATGATTTCAACAACTTTCAACAAGGTCCCAAATGGATTCCCCCAATTTCATCATCAAAAAAATAAATGGCACAATGGTTGCTCTAATTATTTAAGCCATCCTAAAGTGCCAAATTTTTTTGAATACAAGACAATAAAGAACAAAGGTTGAACAAATACAACAATTTTTCAAGGATGTGTGTTCCGTATATGTAAAGCAAGCCAGAGAAAACCCATAGACAGCGGCACAAAACAAGTCTCAATTGAACATTACTGCAGCATAAAACAAGTCTCAATTGAAATTCTTCATGTAGAACCAGAAAGCCTCGTTTATGCCATATGAATACTTCATCCCCAAATTTAATAAAGCCAAATAAAAGGCACCTCGCATATTTACAGGTAAACAAATATGTGAAATTATCCAGCCAAGAAGATTGGAAACTACTCAGAAAAGAGTTCGCAGCCACAGAATGCTAAATCACATTTATGGATGCTAAAAGCCATTATGAATGCCATTATGGATGCTCAAAGGTAAGTAAAGAGTGCGCAGCCACAGAAGATTGGAAACTACCCAGAAAAGGGTTAAATCACATTCATATTTCTAAGCCTGAAGGCTAAGAAAAAGCAACACAAAGAGGCTCTGAACTGCGTAAGCTCTTCTTAAATAGCTAATTCAAATGTATGTGGGTTCAAATAGCTCACTGTCACAATGGATAAAGCATAGGGATGCCCATAGAAATGTGCTAATTCTTTTACCAAAGAAAGCCAAACAAGTCAAATTTCTACAACATGAATGGAATAAACCAAACAATATGTCTTTCATTGCCATGTTGCCATTTAAGATATTATAAATATATAGATCTATGTTTCCACAACATGCATTGAATAAGAAATGACAATGATAGACATATTGATCATTTGCAATAAGACATTCATAAATAAATTACATAGCATCACATCGATCCAATGGAATTGAACCATTAATTGTGCCATCATGCATCTAGGACCCCTACATATGCAGATAGAACTCTCTGGAATCCCCATCTCCCTTCCACATCCTTCACAAGGTCTCTACAAAATTGTATGAATTCACATATTATATAGAATCATAAGTCCTCAAGTGATTCAACAAAAAACATTTATAAGCATAAAATATTACACAAACATGTATGGAAAGCAAATCCAAAGAAAAAAAGAGAAGGGCCATTTGCATAAATACCACCCAATTCTTATACATTCACATATCTAACACCTGAAATTCTTACATTTAAACCACCCAAATCTCCCAAATCACGTCAAAACTACCATTATTTTACCCTCCATTGGATGAAGTTCGCCTTCCAATATATAGCTGAAGAGGCATAAATGCAAACACTGAAGTTTAGTTGTCAGCTATATAAACACATAAGAATTGAATTCCCATGAACAATTCATATCAAATAGCACCAACAAAATTTCCATACATAACCATACCATAGTAGTGGTTGCCCTTAACGTATAGGACCATCTAAGCTACATACATAGCATTATAAGGTGAATTTCCAACTCCATTCAGAAACCCAGATTATAAAGAAATTTCCATTCATAAGGTAAATACATAGCATTATAACTATTCATATCCATGCTACTTTACAAAGAAATTTCCATTTGCCGTTCTTAAGAGAAATAACCAAGTATCCACTTGTGTAGCTGACCAAATAAAGCCACATTTGTATGCCCAAGCCACAAATACATATCCAAGCTGCTTTCTCGCCACAAACATATATGGAGAGGGGGAGAGGAAGATTGACAGACATAGCACTCAATTCATATGTCTATGCACATCTAACACTTAATGGTAATAAAAGGTAAATGAATTAAATTTAGCAATAGGAAAAAAAAACTAGCATCCTTTACCAAAACTATGCTATGAAGATGAATAGAAATTAGCATCCTTTACCATCCATAACTTCAATGCTTCCATTGCTATGTATGCAAACATAGTTAAATAGAACAGCCAAAAATCGAAAACCAAGTTTCAAGTAACCAAGCTTCAAAAATTGTATTTGCAAATATTCTACTGCAGCAAAAGCCCCATCAACTCACAATAAACACCCATAAATATTTTTCTCCCAACTGACNGGCAGAAGGAGCTGCAACAAATTGGGAAATAAACTTAATATTAAATAAAGGAGCATTTACTACATATGTACCGCCTAACTCCTATGTATATACATATGCAATGCCTAAAACTTTATTTTTTACATTTTTACCACCCAAGTTTTTCATATCACATAAAAAATACCACCATTTTAACTTTTAAAAAGTGAAATACACCTTTTCATGTATAGAGAAGGTGGCTTATGTCACAAACAAGTCAAAACAAGCCAAACAAGGTCAAGTCAAATCCTCTAAGAGAGAAAGAGAGTAAGAGAGAGAGAGAGAGAGAGAGAGAGAGAGAGGAAGATAAGAAAATAGAGATTTTCTTGTCAACGTCGATGCGCTCGACGGTGTAATTCCTCGAAGAAATAAAATCCCCTGCAGCTCCGTGGACGTAGGCAAATTTGTCGAACCACATAAATCTGTGTCGCTCTGGTGTTTTTTCTGAGTGCAATTTTTTTCGTTCAATTTTTCACTTTATTGTTGTTGTTTTTTCACAACAACTGATATCAGAGCTTTGATTCGAATCTAAGGAAAAACGATGGGCGGAGACAAAGTGATGACGTCGGGGATCGATAAATTCAGTGGCACAGATTTTGCTTGCTGAAGGATGCGGATAGAAGACCACCTCTATGAGAAGAAACTTCATCTTTCGTTACTGGAAAAACGACCAGAAAAGATTAACGAGGTGGAATGAAATCTGTTAGATCGACATGATCTGGAGGTTATTCGATTAACACTGTCGAGATCGGTTGCTCACAACGTCATCAAGGAGAGAACTACTGCAGATCTCATGGTGGTTTTATCAGATATGTATGAAAAATCATCGGCGAATAACAAGGTGTACTTGATGAAAAAGTTATTCAATTTGAAGATGGTGGAATGTGTGTTTGTTGCTCTACATCTGAATGATTTCAATATTATCACAAATCAATTGTCATTTGTTGAAATTGATTTTGATGATGACATACGTGCGCTGATATTGTTGGCTTCATTGTCACATAGCTGGGAAGTTATGAGGATGGCGGTTAGTAGTTCTGCAGGTAAATCTAAGCTGAAATATGATAGTATTCGTGATTTGATTTTGGCTGAGGAGGTGCGCATGAAGAATTCTTGCGAGGCCTCGTGTTCAAGTTCGGCGTTGAATGTTGATTTCAGAGGGAGATCACATGACATAAACTCAAACAGAGTAAGATCAAAATCAAAGTCTGGTCAGCAAGCAACCTGCTGGAATTGTGACAAGACTGGTCATATAAAAAGGAACTGCAATAATCCTAAGAATAGGGAGAATGATGAAACTAATATTGTAACTGAAGAAATACAAGATGCGCTATTGCTGGCAGTTCACAATTTTATTGATAACTGAATATTGGATTTAGGGGCTTCCTTCCATACATCTTCCCGCCGGGAGTTAATGCGAAATTATGTTGTAGGTAACTTTGGAAATGTATATTTGGCTGATGAAAAAAATCTGGATGTGGTAGGAATGAGAGACGTTGATATTGCACGCCCTAATAAGAGCAAATGGACTTTGCAAAAAGTGAAACATGTTCATGAGTTGAAGAAAAACCTCATCTTTGTTGGACAACACAATGAGGATGGTTATTCGGTAGTATTCTCAAATAGCACCTAGAAGGTTACCAAAGGAGCATTAGTACTGGCTCGGGGTAAGAAAATTGACACACTATATATGACTACAGGTTTACTCAGGCGAGGACACATGAGTCAGATGTGCATTTTGGGGAAGCAGAAGAAGGTCAATTTCCTGAAAAGTAACAGAGCGTTAGAGACAGGAAAATCAGACCTTGTACATATCAATGGTGGAGAACCACAGAATTATGAATAAATCTTGCAATATGAGAATTCGAGCAAGTAAGAGCTGACCAAGAAGGAGGAGACGGATTCCCTGCAGGAAATCAGACTTAGGAGCTGACAGAACTTTTACCAAGAAAGAAGACATTGCAAAACAAGTGGGTGTGTCAGGTGAATATAGTGTTTGGTGATAGTAAGAGGTACAAGGTTGAGCTTGTTGAAAAGGGTTTTCAGCACGTGCAGGATATTGCTCATGCAGTGGGAGTTGTAAACAGATACATAAGTAACTCAAGAAGGAGCTTAGTGGTACAAGATTACGTTGACAGTGATATGTCAACTGAGAGTGTTACTTATGAGAAGCTTAAGTTGTGCTCGACTTCAGCTGGTTTTCTGGCATGAGACAGAAGATTTGAGTTGTAGAGGTGGAGGATATCATGTTTGAGGAAAATGTTGGTACCGTAATAAATAATGCAGCCAGTATGTGATGCAGACTGTGTCCTAGTCTACAAGTGGAAGAATTTTTGGGTAAAGTGGAGGTCCGATCCACCGCAATTTAATTACCGTCCTAATTAAGAATCTCACCTATCACTCGCATACTTTCTCATCTACCGCTCACTTACCACATCCCACCTACCGCTCAGCTGCCTCCCACCTACCACTCTCTTGGTTTCTATAAATAGCCTCTTATGGATTGTCATAAACAAGTCAAACCAAACTAAGCCAAACAAGGCCAAGTCAAGTGCTCTAAGAGAGAAATAAAGGAAGAGAGAGAGAGGAAGGGAGAGAAGAAAATAGAGATTTTCTTGTAAACATTGAGACGCTCGACGGTGTAATTCCTCGAAGAAATAAAATTTTCTGCAACTCCGTGGACGTAGGCAAATTTGTCGAACCACGTAAATCTGTGTGTCGCTCTCGTGTTTATTCTGAGTATAATTTTTCTCGTTCTATTTTTCACTTTATTGGCTTCGTTTTTTCACAACAGCTTACATGTAAAAATTTAAGTTTAGGTGTTAGATATGTAAATACATTGGAAATGAGTTGTATGTATGTCAATCTTCCCAAATAAAATACATGGTATTGTTAACCATATGAAAAGTATCGATTAAGATTTAGTTGTCATCCAAAAAATAATCATCCTAAGTTAACTTACAAAACAAAACAAAAGCACGTAACAAATGGATGTCATGATTCAGAAAGCTAATGTTTAGCCTAAAGTATATACTCATCATGACATCCAACAAATTCATTCACAAAAGCAAAATGCATGCTTTCCATTTCTAGACAATTAAAAACAACTTTTTATTTTTTTAAAATACTCAAATGCACACACATTGCATATGCAAACGCATGAACTCAGGACCACTTGGTTGAAAAATAAAGCACTCAACCACTAGGCTAGGGTGGCTTACATCAATAAAAAAATAACTTGGAATAAAAAGATCAAGGATAGCACATTTAGGATTCATTTGGGGCAGCTTATTTGGTGCAGTGACGTTTTGAAAACGCACCTGGTCTGTTTGGCTAAACTGCGTTTTGACAGCTTATGCATTTTCAAAACGTTGAAAACAACATTTTCACACAGGTGCGGTGGCAGCTTTCTGGAAGTGGTCTAACTTTTCGAAAAAAATAAAAAATTTATAATAATCATCACACCTAGCTTATCAACAGATTATTCAATAAGCTGCAGCTGCCCCAAACAGACCCTTAGCCTAATTGATGCATATATTTCCTCAAGCAAGCTTTGAGTGACCCATTCAAAAAGCGAAAAGAATATTGTCATTTTCCATACTCGAAGAAGACATAAAAGAGCAAATTTGGCAAGTAAATAAGGTAGTATCATCTCAATACAATATAATTACACCATCTACCAGATGTAAATTTCAAACCTTCTTTTGGACAAATAAATTGATATTCTATTCTAGAAATAATTCCTAGAAATTGAATCAATTGATCTAAATTAGCATGTTGTTGACCTCATTTTGAGGTCATTACTCTTTTTCTTAGGATCCTATGATCTAGCTATGGGGGTTCCTAATGACTATCTTAGAAAACTAGAGCTGAACCAACCCCTTTAGATATTTCAGCCACTTCCTATTTCTCTTGTGATGTATCGCATTGATGATCTCAAAACCATCGTCGTATGGTCGAGTGGTTAAGGGCTATAATGTGGAGACTCAAGGAGAAGTTTTCAATAGGATCTCAAGCCCTACGAAAATCTTATATAATATTAATTATAACCCTAAACCATATTTCCCCTTTTCCCGCACACTTAAACTCTTCATTCGACTCTTGTGGCTTGGTCAGGTGTTCGGCTCGCCTTCTCCCTTTTGTGCCCTAGATCCTGCGGCGATCCTCTCCCTTTCGACTCTTCTCCTTCTTCGCATGGCCGCTTGACCTTTCGGCTCTCCAATTGCAAGGGCCGGGCTAGCCGACCCTTCTCCTTCTCGAGACTTTACCGTCTCCTTTATTGTGGCGATTCTTTCTTTGTCACTTTATTTGACCACAAAATGGTGGTAAATGTGGTTGTCTCCTCTCATTTCTGCCTATTAAAAAGCTTCCTAAAGTATTGTTTTGGGTTGTTAAAATTTTTTTGAGAGAAACAAAGACTGAGGTTTTCACTAGTTGTTGTTTGAGGCTTTTAGGAGAAGAGGCTCTGTCGAATTTCCTTATCGGTTAGGTTCTTGTGTGCTGGGGTGTTCGTGGGTCGTTGCTTCCTCGAATGTTTTAGGAGAAAAATTTCTACAGGAAGCATTTTTCTTAAATTTGTTCTAAAATTTTGCTTTAGGTATGCATTAAGAATTATTTCTTTTCTTCCCTCTAATATGCATCATTCGGATTTGCACCTGAAAGTGTTTCTTTTCTCTTCTAAAACATGTGGAAGTAAAGTTTAGGCCTGTTTTGCGATCTAAGCATGGATAGTTTCTAGAAATAGAAAAAAAAAATGGAGCATAATATGGATACTTTCTCTCTTTTCTGCTCAAAATGCATGATAGATAGAATTTCAGAAAATTTCAATTGTTTCCATGAGATGATAGTTGCTTATTAGGAATATATGCTAGAAATGTAATGTCGAAATTCTTTGTTGTTGTTACTCCTGTTCAAATATATGCTAGAATTTGTTTCGATGCTTTCGAATGTTGGTTTTAGGTACCAACTTGTGTTTCTTTGTTTCCTGTTACTTATCCCTGTTCGAAGTATATGCTAGATGCAAATTTTGGGTTCTAAGATTTTGTGGAACCTGATTCTTTGTGGCTCTGTTTTGGCCCATTTGGTGGGCTCGAATTTAGCTTATTTTGTATTAAATGCTAGCTGGAAATTCTGCCTTGTTTTCCCCATATGGATGGGTTCGGTTTTAGCTCTTTGGAGTTGGATCTTTGCTGAAAATATTTTTTATATGTTTTGGCCCATTTGTGGAATTCAGTTTTAGCCCTTTGGAGATGGATTATTGTTGGAAATTCTGCTCTGATTTTTCCCATGTATTGGGTACGGTTTTAGCTATTTCTGAGTTAGATTTTGATTGAAAATGTTATTTCTCTGTTTTCCCATTTAATTAGACTCACTTTGTTCTGAAATCTGTGCTTAGTTCAGCTCGGAGGGTTATCTTTCGTTGGCCCCTTTTTATGGGTTTATTTGAGCTCAAATTGTGTTTCATTTTATTCCATATGTTGGATGTGATATTGACTGGAATTCTATTTATGCTGCCCTTCTTGTTGGGCTCAGGTGTGTCTGTTAAGGTTCCTTGTCTTACACTTCTTGCTGGGCTCGGTTTACCTTTTACGGCTCCCTGTTTTGTCTTTCTTGTTGGGTTCGGCTTGCTTAAGTTGTCACTCTGTTTTTGTCCCACCTAGCTGGGCTCGGTTTAGTTGGAAGTTCTTCATATAACGTTCCTCCTAGGATTGTTATTGATAATGAAATTTGTCATCCCATAAATTATGATTACAATGTGTGCTTCTATGCTGGAATGTTTGATGTAAGTTGATCAACTCGTTATTATGTCTTGTTTGATAAAAATGACTTCAATCTCAATAGTTTACGAGAACTTGTCCATTCACTCTCTTATGTATGATAAAAGAGCATAATAACAATGTTGTGGTGACTTTCCCTTGCTGCCCCTACCCGTGAACTTTTGTCATATTTCCTGTTCTAAACCGTGGTCTTATATTGAAGCTTGGTTCTGCTTTTTCTGGCTTCTGCCTATGGGCTTGTTATGAGGTCCGACTGTCCATTTTCTTGGCCTTACCCGTGAGTCCCTATCTTCTTTCTTGTCCCTATCCGTGAGCCTGTTGAGAATTATTCAGACTCATTTTGCCCTAGCCGTGAGCACTTCTAGATTCTCTAAATTGGTGTTGCACTTATACAATTGTGAAAAGCTTTTCATGAGGGGTGGAATTGAACGAATTTGATACTAGCAGGATTTTTGGAAGTCCAGAAGGTTGCCCTCTATGGATTATTCACCTTTATTTTGTGAAATATGAAGGACTCTTAAAACTTCATTTCGGGAAATCATAAAGTTGATATGAATCGGATTTATGAAAGATTTGAAAAATTCATAAGATTATCGTTTGGGGAGGACTTGGAGGCTTGACATTAAAATTTGGATAATATAAATGTCGCATTCGAATTTAGGCTTGGGCGTGTGAATATATAGGCAGTGGTGGAGTTGTTTATACAATTGTCACATTGATTTGAGCCTGTTTTGACCTGTTAGAAACAAGATTTGGAAAGAATATCTTTTTTTTTTGTTGATCCATTTATAAAATTTGAGAAAATGATATCCTTCTTGGATTGATTCAAAGATCTTGGGCTCTCTTTTTCAGATCTTTTCATCACAGTTTTGAGGGTTGATTCACCCTTCATCCTTTCAATCTTTTGGGTGGATCAACTCCTCCTCTCTCTCATTCTCATTTTTATTCTTTTTTTTTCCTTGCTTCTTAGTTTATTTTCGGTGCTTATGTCTGATACATAAGTGTCCATATATAGCCTTTTGCAATATAAGAAATCATCAAACAAGATCGCAAGTATGTCGGTCTTGTTTTGGGGCTTAGGATGATGATGACAAAGGTACGTCAATGGTAGAGCGGAATGATATTTCATCCTACAACATCAGGACACAATCCATGGGGTCCGATGAACCATAGGATAATAATATCATTCACCGACACAAGACAAGCGGGGGACCCGTACCTTCTTAGGTTGTCGGCGGTCATACGTCCGACGACGTGATCCACTCGTAGACAACTATACTTTTTAAAACTGATAAGAATAGATACAATATTTATAAAAATATTTTCACTATAAAATTGATACTTCTTTTTTGTATGTCTGAAATCCATGTGTATGCTAAAATATAAATTTTAAATGTGTTACAACTTGGTTGTCCACTTGTTGATTACCGATACCGGGCTAAGGAGCACCCTCCTAAGTCAGGTTTAGTAGGACACGCTTCTAGTTGAGTGGCGAACTCTATACATCCGGGTGACCGATAGTAGCCTTCGACGTCCATCGAGTACAAATATATTATATTTGAGCCTACCCCCGCCGAATGCTTGTGGTCTCCTCTTTTCGAATTTTTTGTATGTTTTATTAGAATTTTTGGGCAAGCACTCGTGGTCCCTTTTCAGGGATCTTCCCGAGATTTTGATAATTTTCTTGGAATTTTCATTTGTCGATTTTCAGAAGTTTTCCGTCGTGAGTCATTTGTCCATTTTTACCGAGTTTTCCGTTGTGAGTCATTTATCGATTTTCTCAAGTTTTCCAGGCAATGTTTCTTTTGTTTATACAGTGTATACTAGCTTGCTTAAAGGAGCAGCAGACCTCCCAGATATACATGTTTGATTTAAATTACAGCATTTTACTTCACAACATACCGTACTGTTCTTTCTCTTCTATGTCGCACATTCTGCTATTTTTTTTATTGTTATACTGCATGTTTTATTGTTCTGTTACACATTATACCTTAGTGTAGGAAAACCTAATGATTACATGTACCCTTTAAAACCAATATCAAACTCGAAAGTGTTACGATGAGGAGCTTGGAGCGAACACTGTGGACAACACGACGATAACACTCAGAAGAGCACAAATTCACATCAATAATCACTTTCCTTAGTTTAAATAACAACCCATATCACCTTTAGGCTAGCGCAGCGTAAACCCTCACATATCACCTTTAAGTTTTTGCACAACCATGTTGTACAATTATAAGTCCTAACACTTTAGGATTCCGAGGTTACTGTACGGTACGATGTAAATCCTCCTATCTTTTTAGGTCATTTGCACGATCAAATATTGTGCAAATATAAGTCCTAAATTCTAAATAAATTGCAGGATTAAACATTAAATAACATCATTTCAAAGATATAAAGCCAAATAATAGGATAGTTGGGAGGTCACTGAGATTCTTCATGGATCTGTGATATTTCTTACTCTTCATTCATTTGGATTCCTTAAAAATAACTATTTTTATTTGGGTCATTCTCATTTGATTTTCCCATGTTCAATCTTGAAAACCTAAACTTTGAAATCTGGAAGGTAAAACCACTGATCTTAATCGAGAATTTTTTTAAGTGACCCAGGTCATTTAAGATTAATTAACTATAAGGGTTTGCCTCTATAGGGTACTTGGAACTCAGGTAAAATAAAATTTATCTACTCCTCATATTAGGTAGAGGAATTTGTTGGCCTCATATAAAATATTTCGCAGACCAAACGGATGTCACAAATTATTTAGTTTAGGTGATTGAGTCTACTACAAGTGATATGTTTATTCTTCGGGACAAATGTATTACTTGTGATATCGTGCTTATTCATTCAAACTATCCAAAATATGAGACTTGTTTGGTCTCATCTATTTCAAAAATTAAAATATTACTTTCAAAATTAAAAATCACATATTTATATTAAAATTATTTTCATATTTACAAAAATCATATCCTTTCAAAAAAAAAAAAATAAAGGCCGACACATGCTCATTTTTTAACACACGTAACACTTCTTCAAGATACTAGAACTTTATTTAACTCAGATAATGTATTATTTAAAACGTTATATTTTGTTGCCTTAGATATCTTGTTAGAACAGTATCACATAAAATCCACTTTGCAAATACCTTCTAGGAATATTAGAACAGTATCACTTACATACTAGGGTATGGATATAAAAGAAACAGTTAAGGGGCACGAGCCTGAAAAATTGCTGCCCCACTGGCGCTCTACCCCTTCCACAGCAGCAGCTATGGCACTACCCTGCTCAGCAGCCTTTTCCATTCTTGATATAGCATCATACAGACATTTTGTGATGTCTAACATGGCAATAACTTCGCTATTTTCAACAACAGGAAGATGCCTAAATTTTCCTGTAGGAAGTAAAATTAAATAATAGTCAACAGGCTAAGTAACATTAGTAAAAAAAATTTAAGAAGACAATGCTATTACAAATTAAATAACTTTGAAAAACAATTAAACATTTGTCACCATAAATGAATTTCGTACCCCAAAATCTTTTTCATTTCAACTTCATAAAAAAAATAGTACACAAATCCAGAAGGGAATGGATTCTGTAAATGGTCATTAGAAAATGTCCAATAAACAACCATAAAATGAATTCCATTATGATGCTAAAATTACACAAAAAAAAAAACTTCAGTTTTTTACAGTTCCTTTAGTTAAGCGGGTAAACAACATGGACAAGAACAAGTTCAATCTTGTTCGAGTAGAACTAAAAGCTCGATTTAGTTATTTAATTATTAATATGAGCATAAGCCAGCATAACAACAAGCTACGCCGATGGCGATCAAATGTACTGACAAATTTAGGAATGAAGACCTCGATTTCATGACAAAAGGTTTGCAAATTTCATGATGGAATGGCTTTTAAGTATCAGGGAACATAAAACATGCATTATCCGCCATTTTTATAGTATAAAAAAGGTCATTAATGATAAATAAGCATATATTTATGCACATCAGCTTAGCGTAAACCAAGTTGGTCCATAATGTTTGACTTGCTTAAAAGATGATAAGGTTAAAATTCTTGTCATAACTCAGTACATTTAGTACTTAAAAAGGTAAACAATACTGTTTTGCAAACATCAATCTTTTCTGCACCCTCTATTTTTAGTTGACTTTATCTCAATAATCCAAAATCAAATTCAGAGCTGCATGAGAATGGTTTTAACGTAGNATCCATTTATTCAACAATGAACAGCTCAAAATGTGTCAGGACCACTTCCTCCCCACAAACGAAATTCTCTCTTTGGGAAAAAATAGGCCAACTAATCATTAATTAAACCATGTGATTCTTATGTATTAACATGTCTAATACCTATATTAAATAATTGAAATATACCTTAATGTAGAAGCCACAACATATAAGCCAAGTTATTATAAATGATCCTTCAATGATTCATCCCGTCTAACTGCAAATACCCATTCATATTAATTCAGATAAAATGAATGGTTTCATGCCAACAAAATTGCATCAAAATATTCTATAAAAAAACTGGTTGAGATAGGTTTCATGCCAACAACTAATACCATACTCTGAAGGAAAACAACTTACTTAATATAAACAATTATAAATGAGTTCATCTTTCTATTTGTTGATCACATATTTGATGCACATTTTCTCCTCACTCATATTTAATCCAAAATTTAAATAATAGAAACAACTGAGAAACTATGTTCATGAAAGATAAAAATTCTCAAAATTTAAATAACATAGTCATGAAGACATGATTTTGAGCAAAGCATATGTGCAATGTAACCATTAGATGTCATCTACATTGTATGTTTAATATGACAAAAATAATTAAACATAATCGAAAGACATAATATGTAATCAAATCTAAATGTCTTGGCTTATGTCATTTGCTATTTGCTCTCTCAAACCCGTCATCTCTGAAGCGCCTTCACCATCTGGGGTTTGTGACTGAGGTGAATCAATATCAATTTGTGGGATGGAATGTCCAACGTGGTATTCAAATGCCTCGGGTGGTATTTGCAATGAATCTTCTTCTATAACGACAACCTCTACACTTGTCCTGGAATGATGTCGTCTAATGAAGTTGTGTAGTGCCATTGTTGCCACTATAATCTGGACTTGTTTTGTAAATGGATAAGTTGACATATCATGTAGAATTACCCATTTCTTCTTCCAAACCCCGAACGATTTCTCGTTCACACCACGTAAGGATGAATGTATTTTGTTAAAAATTTCTTTCATTCCTCGTGTAACCCCGCTCGATCTCTCGAAATCAGGCATATGATATTTTGTATCTGGATATGGCTTCAAATATCCCTTTTGCATAGGATACCTGACATCTACTAAGTAGTACTTACCTGAGTAAGGGTTTCTTTCATTTAGAAATTTTAAAGTAATTAGGATGGTCAAAAGCTCAGAACGATTGTCATACCTGGTGGTGGATAAGGGAAACCATATTTTCTGTTGCTAGTAGCAAACTTGAAAATGCGGCTATCGTGTGCGCTACCTTCCCATCCAGCCATAACATATGTGAAACACATATTGAAATCACAAACAGCCATTATATTTTATGTTGGTGATCTGCATCGTCCAATGTATGCAACTTTTTCTTTGCAGAAAGACGTGCGTTGACATGTGTTCCGTCAATAGCTCCGATACAAACCTGGTATGAATGAATTAATCAATAATAAGATCATATGTATGAAATTTGATTAACTAACATTTAAATATGGGAAGCATCTTAAAGAACGGCATATAACGAGGGTCATTCGCAATATGTGTGGGAATGAACTGAAACATTGGGTCCTCTGGTCAGACTCACTAGTGCATTCAACCCAGCTGAGAAATATCTACTTATGGTTTTGGATGAATGTTGAAACCATTCCATAGCTCCTCTCATCGATTCATTCTGGGCCAAATTGTTGAGTGTTATTGCCAACACCTCTCTAGATGTTGTTTTGATGATCCTTGAAGTCCATGGAGGGTCCGAAGTTCATTTAGGAGGTCAAGGAAAATGACTTTTGTCATACGAAACATATTTTCAAAACATGTCGGGTGACCACGCAATAACTCTCTAATCCATCTATCTCCAATATTGTTGGACGTCATGCATGGGTTTCGATCAACATATGCGTTGTGGTAATGGTATAACAATGTAAGGGTGAGAGTAACAATGCATATTTGATTAATTTGTCCTTCCTCCATAATATAAAATCTGGAAGAAATGTAGACTTTTAAACCAGTTAGAAAATAGTTATGTAATATCAGTAAATAATATACAAAGATTACGTGCATGTAAATTTGACTTCATGCAATATAAATATGAAGAAAGTTTCATACATGTCGTACATTTCATTGATATTTGCATATGTAAACATCAAAGTTCGATATGTACCTAACATATTAAAGGATGAAAGAAATACAATACGCATAATGAGTACATCACATAAATAGAAAATAAGACAACAAGCGTCCATCAAACAAATAGTCAATGAAGTTACATATATAACATTCAATCCTTCATAAAAGAGTGTAAGGAAGACAAAATTCTAGGTCTAAAGTCTCGAAGAACTGCCTTCGGGTAGAGTTCCCTAGCAACTTGACATACTTAACATACATATCCTGGTCATCCTTAATGTCAGAATATGTATTAAGGATCTTAACACACTCATGAATTGTGTTGTCCTTCTCAGTTTTGGAATTATTTTTGGGAATTTAAATCAATGTCTCAATAGAACCTTTAACAAATGCAAAGCCTTTTTTTTTTTTTGCAGGCTGGGGGTGCTTTGTTCCACCAGTGGATTGGATATTCTTGTTGATTTGGCTAGGGCTTTTTCCTGAATCACCTATATGCTCTATCTCTATATCCCCTGCTAGTTTTGTAACACCCTGTTCATTAGGGGTGAAAAAATGAGTTCCTGTTGCTACAACACCAGTAAACATGCCATCCAATTTCTCCTCCAAAGCTTGTTCAATTCCAATAAATTTGAATTTTTTTGCCCCTGGCACAACCTGTAATCACAAAAAAAAATTCTAATTAATACTCCAAACATATGTCTCTAAAATTTAATTGAAATAGTGATGTTATTACCGCTAACTTTTCTGCCCACCATTCCTCAAGTGCATCAATTGTCCGCTTTACTGGATCCCATTCCAATCTAGTTGATCCCCTTTTAAGCTCTTTCCAAAGTTTCCAGTCCTTCTTTAATTGATCCCATTTATTCTTTAGTTTCATCCTATCGTAATCTCTCCCAGTTATTTCTTTGAATTTAATTGTGATATTATGCCAACCTTCTTTATTAAAAAAAGTCGTGGGTCGATTTCCCAATTCCACCTCCCTTATGCATAGATCACAAAAAATATTAGTAGTCTCTCTATCCCACATAGCCGATGAACCAGAGTCTTTAGATTTACTCATCTTTCACTGTCATATCAACGAATGGTTAGATGGCATTACGACTGAAAATGAAGCACTTAAGATATGAAATATGCATATGTAAAACAAAATTCAAAAAAGATAATGAATTAAAATATATATTGGTCTATGGGTGAAACATATATGCGCTTTTCAAAAAAGCATCATTTAGGATACCTTTTCTTTTTATTTTTCTCTATTATTATAATACCACTATATTTGAGTAATAACCAATTGAAATTTGTAACACATAAAGCATACTAGAAATTCTAAACCAATGCTAGCAAAAACAACCCAACGGACCATAGACCATAAAGCCTATTTTCTTCACCCAACTTTCTAATTATTAACCAACAACCCAAATGGCATCATCATAGCCTCTTAAAAAACATACTTGGAAAAGTAGTAACACCTTCATACAACTTAAAAAAGGGGTCTCATCGAAGGAAAAAATGCTAAGTTGCTGTCGGCACTATTTTTGGTGTGAAGTTTGCCCGTAAGAAGCTGTCGGTCATCGGAATTGAAATCCCGTTGCCCCCTTCGGAAGGACATTAAAAAAGTTGGGTTTTGAAAAAGATGAAGTCAAACTGACTTTATAATTTTCATAGTTTAGATGAAAGAGCGCTTTACCTCAAATTTTATATCTATCCCGAAGGATAAACACAAGAATTGAGAGTGAGGCTCGATCAAATAAACTAAAGAAA
>JXCR01090470.1:436356-478668 GCA_002079205.1 Phalaenopsis hybrid cultivar
CTTTCCTCGCTGCCACAGGCTCGCCACTTGGTCCTGGATGTTTCGGTTGCTTCGCCTTTTGTGAGCAGGGAATGCGGTTTTTTTTTTTTGCCTGATTCGAGTACCGTAGGTGGTGGGGTGATCTTCTTTCTCTTCCCCTCTCTTCTCTGCCTATAAACATAGTTTCTTTTGAAGTTTTGGGGGTTGTTGAAAAAGTTTCCTAAAGAAAAGAGGCGCAGAGATTTTTGGCTGTAGGAAGAGTTTAGGAGGAGATTTCTGTAAGAGCATTTCCTTGAGGTGATTTCTGGTTTTGCGGTGCTTTACATTTGCATCAAAGGAAGATACTCTTCTCCCCCCTTCTCAGTGCCCAGTTTCCTTTCGGTTTTCTCTCTGCCGAGCCTTTGAGCATGGCCATGTTGGATGGTACAGCATGCTAGTTTACTTTACTTTCGTATATTTTTGAGATATTTGCATGTGAAGGATGAAATGTGAGCATGTGTTAGAAATTAGACTTGGATATTTGCTTAAAGTGGTAGATATATGACATGTTTTCTGTTTATCATATCATGTTTATGTTGGCAGCGATTTGGATAATTAAAGCATGGCTTTGGAATAATTTATACACCTCTTGCAAGCATGTTGGGATGTGTATTGTGAAACTTTTTGTTTATCTTTCGTTTAGCATGAGATATTGAGGAATCTACTTGGTCTTTCATGCATGCTAGGGGGTTTCGGCTTTGGCATCTTAAGACTTGCTCTTGCTTAAAATGAATGCTAGAGAGTTCACTTTACTTTTTATACATATGTGGGGGGCTCGGTTTAGCTCCTGCGGCTTTCCCTTACTTGGAACGCATGTTAGGAGGAAATTTATTTAATCTGGAAAGCTTTGTATCTTGTTTTGAGGGCTTGATTTAGCTCCTCGTCAGGCACATCCCCTGTTCAAATATTTGTTGGAATGATTTCATGCTTGGAATATTTAGACATGCAGGTTGTTCCTTGGCTTTGGATGGCTCGTTTTTACCTTAAGGTGGCTGGGACTTTAATTTCTATTAAAACCTGAATTTGTATCAATGTTTGGGTCTTGTTTTAGCCTTGTTGAGCTCGGCTTTGGCTTGGTTTGGAGTCTCGGCTTTGGCTTGAAATGGCTAAAACTCTATTTTTTTTTATTAAAGCCTGGATTTTAATATTGTTGGGTGTGGTTTTGGTGTTTCTTAAACTCGGTTTTGGCTTGTAATGGCTCAGTTTTGGAGCAGTGTGGGCATTCGGCTTTCATTGCAGGAGCATGAGATGTTGACTTTTTGTTGAGGTGTTGAACTTTTCTTTCTAGCTTTAAGAGGCTCACTTTGGGCTCTTACTGATTTTCGATTTGTTTAGAAGTGGCTGGAATTTTAATTTTTATTAAAGCCTGAAATAATATCAATGCTTGGGTCCTGTTTTAGCCTTGTTGGCTCGATTTTGGCCCCTGCTGGGCTCGGTTTGGCTCTAGTTGGGAGCTCGGCTTGCTTTGTTTGGCCCTTACCCGAGAGGTGGTTTGGAGGTGGTTTTGTTGGCTTTGGTTCCTACCTCTACCCGTGAGACCTATTGGAGTTTCTTGAGTTCAATCTACCCCCTCTTGTTGAGTTTGAATCATTTGAATGATTGTAGATGGATCAAACTTGTTACTTTGAGAGATTGGTGATAATTTATACTCTCCTATATATATCAAAACTTGTAGGGAATTGATTCGGGTTTGCCATAGCCGTGAGCCTCACTTGTTGTTCCTTGGGTTTGCCTCAGTCGGGAGCCTCTTCTGCTCCTGTGCCTCGGGTTTGCCGTAGCCGTGAGCCTCACTTGCTGTTTCTTGGGTTTGCCTCAGCTGTGAGCCTCCCCTTTTGGTCCGTACTAGTGAGGGCTATTGGAGGTCATGGGGTGTGATTTGGTCCTTCTTGCTAGGCTTGATTGGCTTGAGTGTTGTGGATGAATCAAGTTTGTCATCCAAAAAATTATAATCACTTTAGTTATCCTCTTATGTTTGTCAGGGAAGCATAGTAGTCATTCGTTATTCTTTTAGTTGCCTTAGCCGTGAGCCTCACTCGCTGCCCCTTGGGTTGCCTTTGGTCACGAGTCTTGGAAGCTGTCTTTTGCCTTAGCCGTGAGCCTCATTTAGCCCTGTTTCTTGTCTTAACCGAGGGTCTTGGTGGTTGCTTTCTCTCCTCTATTGGCCCTGGCCCTGAGCATTTATTTAGGTTCTGTGGGAAAATTTCATGTTTATTTGATATACGAGACTTTTTTAATTCGAAAGTGGAAGAATTTTGATTTCGGCATGAGTTTGGAAATATCGGTGGTGGTTTCCCCAAAGTCACTTTCTTTTGAAATTTAAGAGATTTTAAACCTCATTTTGGAAAAGCATTTGGTGAACTTGATCAATCCTATGTCTTTGGGGTTTGGGAAAATTAGTGTGAACTTGCCCTTTATGTTTGTTAAGAAAGACCTTCGGCACTACTTTTCCAGGTCTCTTCGATACGAGTTTTGAGAACTGATCTATTCTCCTTTTTGGTGTTTTAGATGGATCAATGTCTCCTCTCTCTCACCCCATTTTTGTTCTTTTCTTTCATTGCTTCTTGGTTCATTTTTTTTTATGCTTATGTCTGATGCATAAGTGTCCACGTATAGCCTTTTGCTATATATGCAACCATCAAGCAAGGTCGCAAGTAGTCCTTTTGGGGCGTACGGTGTTGATGATAAAGACACACCGAAGATAGAGCAGAAAGATGCTCTATTCTATAACATCAAGATTCAGGCATTTGATGAACAATAGGATATGATATCCTTCACCGATATAAGTCTAGCGGGAGTTGGCTCGAACCTTCTCAGATGATTGGTAGTTCCATGTCCGACAATGTAATCGACTCGTGGACAACGAAGATTTCTAAAAAAAAATAAGTTTTGATAAACCCTTTTTAAGCAAAAAAAAAACAACACACTTTTCTACGAAACAAAATTGATAACTCTTCTTTGCATGTTTAAAATTTGTATGCATGTTAAAAAAAACATAAAACACACTTTAAAACTGGTTGTCCACCTGACGAATATCTGTTTAGGCTGGGAAATAGCCCTCTAAGTGGGGTTCAAGACACACTTCTAGATGAGTGGCGGGTTCTATACATTCGGGTGACCGAGTAGCCTTTGTGGACCCTCGAGAATAAATATACAGCTGAGCCTAGTCCCATACGAGTGCTTGCGGTCCTCCTCATCCAAATTTTTTTTTTGCTTTATCGAAGCTTTGGGACAGGACACTCGTGTTACTTTTCCTTTCATTCGGGATTTCCCCAGGATTTTTTATGATTTTCTTTTACTTAAGTCTTTTTCGTTGATTCTCTCGAGTTTTCTGTCATGAGTCATTGTTACACTCTTCTTCGGATTTCTTGGATGACGTTTTCTTCCGGACTTTGCTTTTGAGATGCATTTAGGCTTGCTATACTTAAGGACATTCGGATCTCACGGACATACATGTTTGTTTTACATTTTACAGTACTTTATCTTCCTGTTCCTATCTGTTACTGTACTGTATAGCATGTCATATTATTCCTATTTTCTACCTGCTACTGCTCTTCCTGTATAGCATGTTATACCATTTATGTTCCTACCTGCTACCGTACCGTACAACATATTATATTATTCATTTTTCTACTTGCTACGGTTCTTCCTGTATATCATGTTATACTGTTCATGTTTCTACCTGTTGCTGTTCCACATGCATTCTACTGTTTGTTCTTGCATTACACATTTTATATTATATAGCTTTAAGCATGTTTTCTTTTTATATATGATGTTTAGAGGACTACAAACATAGGGCCGTTTGATTTGACACTATAACTGGATACCCTAGAAAACTTAAACTCATCACGTCGGTGAGCTTGGAGCTAGCGCGGTGGGCAGCACGGCCATCTTCAACAGCAGAACATGTCTTCCCCAGTGAAACTCATTCCCTTTCCTAGAAATTAAACAACAATCCATAGGTTTTCGAGGTTGTTTGCCTCTAGCGCTATTCCTTTTCCTAGAAATTAAACAACAATCCATAGGATTTCGAGGTTGTTTGCCTAGCGCAATTTTCCTTTTCCTAGAAATTAAACAATCCATAGGTTTTCGAGGTTGTTTGCCTAGCGCAACATACTTTCCTTTTCCTAGAAATTAAACAACAATCCATAGGTTTTTGAGGTTGTTTGCCTAGTGCAACATCCTTTTCCTAGAAATTAAACAACAATCCATAGGTTTTCGAGGCTGTTTGCCTAGCGCAACATAACAAGCCATAAGATTTCGAGGTTGTTTGTCTATCGCAACATAAATCCTCACTTTGTCTGTTAGGTCTTTGCACAGTCAGACTGTGCAATTTAAGCCCTAACTCGTTCTAGGTTCCGAAGTTGTCGTCCGATACGACGTAAACCCTCATATCTTTCAGGCGATTTGTGTGAATATGTCACGTAAATATAAGCCTTAATTAAATAAAATTGGCATGATGAAATACTTTAATAATTTCTTCTCGAAACTGAAGTCAAACCATAGAATAGACTGGGAAGTCACCGAGGTTCGCCTCCAGATCCATAACCTCCCCTAGTTTCTCTCCATTTGGATTCCTCAACATTGTTCCGGATTCGAGCATTTCTCCTTTCACACCTCTTCATTCGATTTTGTTGAAAAACCTTATCCTTTTGACTTCTTTGAAGATAGTGTTCCCTGATTTTTTATCGAGAGTTTTCTTAGGTGACTTCGGTCATTTAAGATGTAACTAACTATAGGGGCTTGCCCTTATAGGAAGTTTTTCCGAACCCAGCCTAAAATAAACCCTATTTAACTATTTGTATTAAATAGAAGAATTTGTCGGCAAATAAAACGGTTTCGCAGACCAAACAGATGTCATATATTTCTTAGTTTATTTGATCGAGCATCATCCTCAAGTCTTGTGTTTATCCCTCGGAATAGATACAGTATTTGAGGTAGAGCACTCTTTCATCTAAACTGTGAAAAATATGAGGTCAGTTTGATTTCATATTTTTCTAAAATTATATATATATATATATATATATATATATATATGTAAATTAAAACGTCCTTCCGAAGCGGGCGACGGGACTTCACTTCCAGTGACCAACAGCTTATTACGGACAACTTTTGAACAAATCACCCACAAATTTTTAACTTTCTCCATTTTAGCGCCGACAATGTCATCCGTGCAGTAGTAGGAGGAGGAGAAGGATGAAGATGATAAATAATTTTTTTAATGTTTTCTTTTATTTGTAAGTATTATGTTAAACATTTGCTGTGAAATTTTTTGAATTAATTTTATCATTTTTATTTGGGATGATTTGCGACAGTATCTTCAATTTATTAATGATATTGTTAAAAGATTTGATATGGGATATGGTTATGCTTAATGTGGTAAGTGATGTGGAATAAATTTTTGAACAGGTTGTGAAAATGTAATTGATATTCTAATTTTATCCTGTATAACAGATTTGCGTCAAATTTGTGCCCATTTTCGGAAGCAAAATCCGACGCTACATCTACAATATTTTTTTCGTCGTTCTACGATATTTTCCGACACAAATGAGACATTAATTTGACGCTAAGATTTATCGTCGGATATTTTCATATGTAAATTTTGACGCACGTTACTCATATACAAAGTTGATGCTAATACGACGCAAAAACTAAAGCAAATTATTTGCATCAAAACAACTCAACATAAATTAGACGAAATTAAAATAGTTTGACTCCCGTCGGAAGAACTTAAACACAAATCTGATGCTAACATTTAAATATCGTCAGATTTGCATCTGAATTACGTCTGATCTATCCGACGCAAATATGCTAAATTCTTATAGTGCCCAAAATAAAAACACTCCTAGCCCATTACAAAATTGTTCTCAAATAAGCATACCCTTGCATCTCATAGCCCACTATTATGGCAGATATCTCTTTTCCAACAGCTCTTAACCTTTAATGGATAAGTATAGATAAAATTATGCTATATTGGTTTTTTCAATACCAATTTTTAGGAAGTCTAACCAGCAAGAAGATAATTATTTTGCACCTTATGCTGTCCATACCATTGCATATTCTGTAAGAGGTGTCTTGGGGGAGGGTGTGTCTTGGATTGCAAGAATTTTATTGTGTTGACCTCGCTTTCGGTCGAGGTGTAGTTTTCCCCTCCTTAGTAGTCTAGGATCTAGCCGTAGGATCTTTCTGTCGGCTACTTCTAGAAAACTAGTGAAGGAGCCCTCCCCGTTAGCAATTCTGGACTTTTCTTCGCTTGACTTGACGTTCCATGTAGTAATCTTGACCGCTATTATTTGGCAGGTAGGGCTACTCCGAAGGAACTCAGGGAGCATTCCTATAGGACTGACAGCCTTAGGATTGACTATACTCGTTGATTTGGCGCCGCTGCGCTCTCCGCCGTCCTGTTTAATCGAATTCGAACCGAAATTTTGACAGGATTCGGACCGCAACGCGTTTTTGTCCCAATCGTTGACAAAGTTGTCCGGACGACTCCGGATGACGAAACGGACTACGTCGACGCGTCCGGAACGTCGATTTTGCTTAAGGAGGACGTTCGCTTCATTGTGACGGCGCGTCTTGGAGAAAATACCTATTTAAGTGCTTATTATAATAATAAATAATATTTTATTATTATTATTATTATTATAATTAATAACCTATATTAAAGCCCTTAACCTAAATTTCTTTCNGTAGGATGGCTCGTTCGGTCGCTCGGCCCACTCGTTCGTGTCGTTGGGGAGGCTTCGTTCCCGAATTCGTCTCTCGCACGCGGGACAGATCACGTAGGCGCCCATCCCTCGTATCCTATCTTTTGCGATATGGGCTCGATCTACTCTGCCGCGGATCTAATCCTCCGCATCTCTCGATCTCTCTGTCGTATTTTCTTAATCATTCATCTCCTTTGCCCTTAGCGTATATGAGAGCTCCTCTGTGAAGCTTCCAAGGGGGCCGAAAATCTTTCTAAAGGAGAAAACTCTGCTCTTTTTCTTTCTCACTCTCTTCTTTGATCTTCTGGTGCTTGAATCGGTTTCCTCCTGCTGTTGGGAGAGGAAGTGAAGTTCCGGAGTGCTNAGGCCGAAAAATCTTTCTAAAGGAGAAAACTCTGCTCTTTTTCTTTCTCTCTCTTCTTTGATCTTCTGGTGCTTGAATCGGTTTACTCCTGCTGTTGGGAGAGGAAGTGAAGTTTCAGAGTGCTTTTAGAGTTTCTGTGTTACCTTCTTTTTACTTCAAAGAGATACCTTCTTTCCTCCCTCCTGTGAGCTGTCTGCGTTCGGCCCTGCTCTTTACCGAGCCCCTGTGCTTTATGTGTGCTCGTCCCTGTTCTNCGTGTTACCTTCTTTTTACTTCAAAGAGATACCTTCTTCCCTGCCCCCTGTGAGCTGTCTGCGTTCGGCCCTGCTCTTTACCGAGCCCCTGTGCTTTATGTGTGCTCGTTCCTGTTCTCTGTCGAGCCCTGTTGGCATGCTAGAATAGGGAGATTACTATTTACCTCATTCCTAAACATGTTCTAGCTTACGCTTCATACATTTGTTATGTGGAAATGACATTTAAAAGCTTGAGGGTGTGTATTTCCCTCCCCCTCACTTTCTCGGTGTTTTACTGGCTCTCGATTATGGCCTTGTCNATCACTTTCTCGGTGTTTTACTGGCTCTCGGTTATGTCCTTGTCAAGCCTCTGGTGATGATCTTGTGTGTAGTGCTAGAAGTTAGAGTTGGTTAAGCAATGTGGTATGCTATTAATTCTCTCTTTTACTTTGATTATCTAAAATGCTGAAGTCATGGCATGTTTCCTACCTTCTGAGGCATATTTATATTAGAAACAATTAAAAGGATGACCTTGGAATAATTTGGCCCCTCTCATGAGCATGTTAGTATATGTATTGTGAAACTTTCATTCATTTTCACTCAAAGCATGTGGTAGCTCTATTTTGAGATATCTTAAAAGCATGAGAATACTGCTCTAACTCTTATTACAGCTTAGTATTGGAGGTTTCAATTGCAGCCTGGTTCTCGACCCTTGCTGGGTTCAGTTTTTGGCCTTGCTTGGCTCGGTCTGGTCTTTAATTGATCTGGAATTTGGTGAAAATTTTGGTTCGGCTTTGGTTTTGTGTTAAATCTCGGTTCTTGCCTANGTTGGTTAAGCAATGTGGCATGCTATAAATTCTCTCTTTTACTTTGCTTATCTAAAATGCTGGTCATGGCATGTTTCCTACCTTCTGAGGCATATATATATATTAGAAACAATTAAAAGGATGACCTTGGAATAATTTGGCCCCTCTCATGAGCATGTTAGTATATGTATTGTGAAACTTTCATTCATTTTCACTCAAAGCATGTGGTAGCTCTATTTTGAGATATCTTAAAAGCATGAGAATACTGTTCTAACTCTTATTACAGCTTAGTATTAGAGGTCTCAATTGCAGCCTGGTTTTCGACCCTTTTTGGGTTCAGTTTTTGGCCTTGCTTGGCTCGGTCTGGTATTTAATTGATCTGGAATTTGGTGAAAATTTTGGTTCGGCTTTGGTTTTGTGTTAAATCTCGGTTCTTGCCTATTGGGGCTTCTTCCTTTTTTTTTTGCTTTGGTGGCTCGGTTTCTTATTTTGGGAAGATTTGAGTGTTGAGTTTATTGAAACTTAGCTTTTGCTTTGGTCGTGGACTTTGCCTTATGCCTTGGACTCAGCCTAGTCCGTAAGCCTTCCCTTTCCCTTGCCTCGTGTCTTGGCGTTGGTCTTGGCTGTGGGCCTTGCTTACAATGCTTTGGAATCGGTTTGAAGGCTTTGTGAGGGTTTGTCCATTCACTCTCCTATGTATATTAAATATCTCCATATGATCGGTTTGGGTTTGCCTTGATCGTGAACCTCTTTTGTGCCTTGGGTTGCTTTAGTCNACCTAGTCCGTAAGCCTTCCCTTTCCCTTGCCTCGTGTCTTGGCGTTGGTCTTGGTTGTGGGCCTTGCTTACAATGCTTTGGAATCGGTTTGAAGGCTTTGTGAGGGTTTGTCCATTCACTCTCCTATGTATATCAAATATCTCCATATGATCGGTTTGGGTTTGCCTTGATCGTGAACCTCTTTTGTGCCTTGGGTTGCTTTAGTCATGAGCCTTACCTGTGTCTTGGGTTGCTTTAGCCATGAGCTTTACTTGTGCCTTGGGTTGCTTTAGTCGTGAGCCTTACTTGTGCCTTGGGTTGTCTTTGGTCGTGGGCTTTAGCAGCTGTCCCTTGCTGCCTTTAGCCGTGAGCCTCTTTTTGCCTTGGGTTTCTTTAGCCGTGAGCTTTAATAGCTCCCTCCTTTTCTTTTTGTCGCCCTGGCCGAGAGCCTTACCTACTGTTCATCTCTTTGTAGTAACCCCGGTCGTGAGCATTTATTTGATTTTTTGGAAAGATTTTATGTTTATTTGATATGTAAGGCTATGGATTAATTTGGAAGTTGGAAGATTTTGATATCAACTTTGGGGTTTGGGAAAATTTGTAAGCTTTATTTGGGAGAGCATTTGGTTGATTTAATTAATCCTACGTTTTTAGGGTTTGGAAAATCAGCGCAAAGTGGTCTTTTATGTTTGTTAAGAAAGACCTTGGGCCCTACTTTTCCAGGCCTTTTTGATAGGAGTTTTTGAGAGCTGATTCATTCTCCTTTTCGGTGTTTTAGATGGATCGGTATCTCCTCTCTCTCACCCCATTTTTGTTCTTTTCTTTTCTTGCTTCTTGGTTTGATTTTTGATGCTTATGTCCGACGCATAAGTGTCAACGTATAATCTTTTGCTATATGTGAAACCATCAAATAAAGTCGCAAGTAGTTTGTTTTGGGGCGTACCGTGGTGATGATAAAAGCACACCGAAGATAGAGCAGAAAGATGTCATATCCTATAACATCAAGATCCAAGTATTTGATGAACAATAGGATAACAATATCATTCACCGACATAAGTCTAGCGGGAGTTGGCTCGAACCTCTTAAGATAGTTGTCAGTCCCACGCCGACAGCGTAATCGACTTTTGGACAATAAAAAAAATGTTAAAACTTATTTAAAAAAAATAATAATAAAAATATATTTTTTTTGCTATAAAATAAAATTTGATAATTTTTTTTTTAAGACTTATGTGCATGTCAAAAACATAAATTTTAAAATACATTTCAAAATTGATTGTCCACCTGAAGAATACCTGTTTAGGCTGGGAAGTAGCCCTCTAGGTGAGGTTCAAGACACACTTCTAGATGAGTGGCGGGATACATTCGGGTAACCGAGTAGCCTTCGTGAACTCTCAAGTACATATACATATATTTGAGCCTAGCCCTACACAAGTGCTTGTAGTCCCCCTTACCTGAACTTTTTGTTTTATCAATGCTTTGGACAGAGCACTCGTGTTTATTTTCTTTTCTTCAATATTTCTCCAAAATTTTTAAAGATGTTTACTCGAGTCTTTTCTAGTTGATTTTCTCGATTTTTCGGTCATGAGTCGTCGGTACACTCTTTTTTTTCGGATTTCCCGGATAGCTTTTCTTCTAGACTTCGCTTTTTGCAATACATTTCAGCTTGCTATATTTAAGAAACAACGGATCCCACGGGCGTACAGGTTCGTTTTACATTTACAGAATGTTATACTATTCTTGTTTATACCTGCTACTACCCTGTACATCATGTTATTTTATTCCTGTTTATACCTGCTACTGTTCTGTAAAACAGGGTATATTGTTCCTTCTACTGTACTTGCCACCACTCTATATAGCATGTTATACTGTTCCTTTTATTATGTCTGTTACTGTCATATATGGCATGTACACTGTTTCTTTTATTGTGTTTTCTACTGCTTGCCCTGTACTGCACATTTTATATTACATAGCCTTAAACAAGCCTCCTTTCTATATAGAATGTTTAGAGGACTATTACCATAGGGTCGTTTGATTTGACATCATAACTGGACACCTTAGAAAACTTAAACTCGTCACGACAAGGAGCTTGGAGTTAGCGCGGTGGGCAACACGACCATCTTCAACAGCAGAACATGTCTTCCCTAGTTAAATCATTCCTTTCCTAGAATTTAAAATAACAATCCATTAGATTTCGAGGTTGTTCGCCTAGCGCAACATAAATTCTGAACCTTTTTCGTTAGGTATTCGTATGACTCTGCTGTACGATCTAAGCCCTAACTCGTTTAGGATTCCGAGATTGTCGTCCTTTACGACCTAAATCCTCACATCTTTCAGGCTATTTGTGTGAGCGTTTCACACAAATGTAAGTCTTACTTAAATAAAATTGGCAGGATACAACACTTGAATATTCCTCCTCGAAACTGAAGCCAAACCATAGGGTAGACTGGGAAGCTACCGTGGATCTCCTCTGGATCTGTGACATCCCCTAGTTATTTTTCCTTTGGATCCTTTAATAAATGTCCCAAGTTTGAACCATTCTCTTTTGCACACCTCTTTGTCAAATTTCGTTAAAAAGTCTCATCCTTTTGAAATCCTTGAAGATAATTTTTTCTGATTTTTATCGAGAGTATTCTTGAGTGGTTTCGATCATTTAAGTTGTAATTAACTATAGGGGTTTGCCCTTATAGAGAGCTTTTTCGAACCCAGCTTAAAATAAACCCTATTTAATTTTCCATATTAAATAGATAAATTTGTCGACAAATAAAACAATTTTGCAGACCAAACGGACGTCATATATATCTTATTTTATCTGATCAAGTCTCATCCTCAAGTCTTGTGTTTATCCCTCGGGATAGATACAGGATTTGAGGTAAATCACTCTTTCATTTAAACTATAAAAAATATGGGGTCAGTTTGATTTTCATATTTGATTTTAAACTTAAATCTATATGTAAATTAAAACGTCCTTCCAAAACGGCGACGGGATTTCGATTCCGGTGACCGACAGCTTCTCACGGGCGACTCCTCCCCCAATCCACCCATCCACCCTTTTCCCCGCCGACACACTAATATTATTTACCATTTAGATACTTTAATGACTTCTAAATCTCTTTTAAACCCCATATTGTATGGGAAACTACAAATATATCTGATGCGAAAAACTATCACAATTTCTTTTATGATTCTATGGCGATAACTTAATTAAATGAGAAAATTTATGCTTTCTTTACTCCACCTCTTACCAGCCCTAAGTTGATATGGCGATAACTCATCCTATTTCAATTGGTTTACATCGGGGATTGGCTTTAAGCGCATATTTTTTTGCTATAATTATGGATTTTTTACTGAACATTTACAGGAGAATATACCTTTGTGTATGTTTTTTGCTGATGATATCCTTTTTAAGAATAAGACTAAGGGAAAGTTCTAGAAAAACTTGAATTATGGAAGTCAACTTTAGAGTATAGAGGCTTTCGTTTGAGTAAATCTACAACCAAATACATGGAATGTAATTTTGGTAATAGTAGATCTAGTAGTATGGTTGTAACAATGGGTGATCAAATCATTAAAAGAAGTGAATGTTTTAGATAACTTGGGTCTATTGGTAAAAGCAATGGTTATATAGATGATGATGTTATTAGTAAAGCTCAAGTCAGATGGTTAAAATGGAGGGTTGCATTAGGCTTATTATGTGATAGAGAAGTACCGCTTAAACTTAAAGGTGAATTTATAAGATAGTGGTGAGATCTGCAATGATTTATGGCGCGGAATGTTAGCTAGTAAAAGAGAAACAAAAAATTAAGTTAAGCGTTACTGAGATGAGAATGCTCAAGTGGATGAGGGCTTTACATTTAGAGATAAAATATGAAACAAATATATCAGTGAAAGAGTTGGAGTAGCTCTAGTGACAAACAAAATCAGAGAGAATTGCCTTAAATGGTTTGGTCATATTAAAATTCGACCATCTGCTGAACCTGTTTGGAGATTAGCTGTGTTAGATTTGACTTTTGTTAAGAAATATAGACGTAGACTTAAAAAAACTTAGGCATATTGTACAAAAAATTATCTTAATTTATTTGAATTAAACAAAAATATGACACTCAATAGAACACAATGGAGAAAATCGATTCATGTGGTCAGCCCGACTTAGTAGGATAAAGGCTTATTGTTGTTGTCGTTGTATATGATATAAGTTATCATCGAGTTTACTATGAAGCATTTAACAAGTTATTTATTGAATAATAAATGAACTGTTTCGACATAAATAAATGACTCGAACTATGTTTAAATTTGGTTCATTTAACCAGGGAGTATTCAAAAAAGGTTCAAACTTTTATATTTACAAAGTTGAACAAAATTGAATTAGTGATCAAAAGTGCAGCGATTCATTTATAGCCCTTGCTAGAACAGATCAATAAAAAAGAAAATATAATTCATATTTATTTACATGTAACTCAAGGCATATTTATATTCCTCGCATGCTCAATTAGACAAAATTAGTAAATTTTACCTTATCAATATGACAGTTCCAATAGAATCAGATCATGCTATTTAAAATAGGTGCCCTAATTGTGATTAGCATGATGACAGACACCCATTCTTTGACCAATCATGACATCAGCAATCCATATCTACTTGAGAGATCTGCAAAAACAACTGACAAGACATTATAACCTTTTGCTAAAACCATGGCGACATGCAAAGTAAAATTCAAGTTCATGACACTATGCAAAGTAAAAGTCATTTCATGATAAATAGTTAGAGAAACAATGGGTAACAAAAAAATAACGATGACAACATCAAATATTTACCTCGAAGAAAGTGAAGAATATACTTGCTAAACACTTGTCGAAACTGAAATAAAATGGGAAGAAAGAATAATGCATTCAATCCTTTAAAGAGAACATATGATTCCCTACTGCTGATATAGGTTGTATAAATTTATTTTCCATTTTTATTCCAAAACACTAAATGCTCAACTGGACAGCCACATGTATGCTTCTCACTGTGCTAACTGATGCATTTTGGTATTGGTAAGTGGTGTCACCAATAGTCTCCACAAGAACAAAATCCATCCTTAAAATGATGAAATCTTCTTACATCCCTCAAAATGATATCTCTATCTACAAGTTTAGAGATGAACTTGGTGGCCTCGTGGCAGTCATGGCATATTCTAAGGTTTTTAGCAACTCTAATAGTTGAACCAGGAGGTGTGTTCAGTAAACCAAATGCTATTGCCAGTTTCTCACTATGGCCACAAAGAAGAATCTCTTTCTCATCCTCCTCAACATTGTGAAGAACACAAGTTGTATCTGGCACATAGCCTTCTTTCCTCATTTTTTCCCATAGAACATCAAGGTATGCATGCAGCCGTGCGCTCTGCGGATGTAATGAATCCCCAGCAGTGAATTTGTGGACTTTGTCACCAACTTCAATCCAGCTGCAACCTGGTTCTTTTCTTACTCCCATCTCCTTCATCCTCTTCCTAACTTCATCTGCCCTGTCCCACAGGCCAGAAGCTGCAAATATGTTAGAAAGAAGAACATAGTGACTGGCCTCATTGGGTTCTAGCTCAAAGAGCTGATTAGCAGATATTTCACCAAGTTTAACATCTCGGTGAATGTGGCAAGCACCCAATAAGCTGCTCCATGCTCCCGCCTGGTTTGAGTCAGGTTCCATTGTCTTGATGAGTTTATATGCTTTTTCCAGTTGCCCAGAACGACCAAGCAAATCTACTACACAAGCATAGTGATCTGGACTGTGCTTTACTCCATAGTCCACTTCCATCTTATTAAACAATTCCAAGCCTTCATTAACCAACCCAGAGTGGCTGCAAGCAGCAAAAACTGCAATGAAAGTAATCTCATTAGGCCTAACTTCCCTTCTAGCCACCATATCATGGAACAGCTTGAGTGCTTCCTGTCCATGCCCATTCATTCCATATGCCATGATGAGTACATTCCACGTAATTACATTGCGTTTGGGCATTCTCTCAAACACCCTTCTAGAAAGAGTTAGGCACCCACATTTTGCGTACATGTCAACCAAAGCACTACCCACGGCAATATCGTAATCTAATATATTACGTATAGCATAGCAATGGATCTCCTTCCCCTTAGTTAGTGCTGTTAGAGAGGCACATGCTGGAAGAAGAATCATCAGAGTGATGTTATTTGGTCTGTGATGATAAAGCCTTTCAGAATTCTTACTTTCTTCTCCTGCTTCTTTACAATCTGCAGTTCTCTTTCTTGTTATTTGCATCTCAGACAAAAGTTTAAAGGCTTCTGTGAACCGGTCAGCAACAATACAGCCTGAGATCATGGTGTTCCAAGTAACCACATCTCTAGAACCCATACTGCTGAATATCTTCCAGGAAACCTCCATCTTTCCAACCCTTGAGTACATATCCATAAGAGCATTCTGCACATACTTGTCAGACTCTAAACGCCTCTTCACAACATAACCATGGATGCTTTCCTTAGAGCTAAACACCTGGGAACGCACACAAGAAGGGAGGACACTAGCTAAAGTGGTGGCATTTGGACACAACCCTGCATCCTCCATCACGATAAAAAGGTTCAGTGCCTCTTCATCAAATGCATTCTGTGAATATCCAGAGATCATTGCATTCCAAAGCCCCAATCTTTGTTCTGAAACTCCATCAAAAACATGACGGGCCTTCACAATCTCTCCAAAGTTACAATACATGTCCACCAGTGCACTAGCAACAAATGAATTCCCACACAAACCATCATTTCTGATGGAAAAAGCATGAATCTCCTTCCCAAAATCCAACCAATCGGCATGGGTACAAACTGGGAGAATGCTAGAAAGTGTAACACCATCTGGTTTAATCCCATCAACAACCATTCGATGCAGAACATTCATTGCCTCCATATATTGCTCATTCTGCGCCAGAGAGCTGATCATCGTATTCCAGGTGACCATATCAGGATTGTCGAACATATCAAACAGAACAACTGAATCCCCTATACTACCTAACTTAGCATAAAGCCCTATCAAGGAATTATATGTGTATGTCTTTCCATCAGAATACAATCCCACCCTAAGCCCGTGCCCATGCAGCTCCTTCGCAAGCCTTCTTCCATCAAGCCTCCCGAGGTTCGAACAAGCCTGTGAAACACTAACAAGAGAAAACGAGCTCTCATGAAAACCATCCTCCAGCATAAACCTAAAGCACTCCAATGCCATCTCCCACTCCTCAAACAAGCACAATGCAGATATTATCGAATTCCAGGAAACTTGATCCCGTTCAGATATTCCATCGAACACCTTGAGTGCGTTGTGTAAATCGCCACACTTCGCATACATTGTCAGCAGGGAGTTCGGAACAGCGACGGGTGACGAGATATAACCGGATTTGATGGAGGCGGCGTGGAGCTGGCGGCCTAAGGCGAGGTCATGGACGCCGGCGGAGGATTTGATGGCTGCGGGGAAGGCAAAATGGTCAGGAAGGGCTCCGGCGGTGGTCATGGAGACGTAGGTGCGAAGAGCGGAGTGGAAGCAGTTGGAGCGGGAGTGAGAACGAAGGGTTTCGACCCATGATGAAGACGGCGATACGGGCTCGCCGGCGTCGGAGTAAAAGGTAGGAGGTGGTTTTTGAATGTCGGTGGGTGAATGAGGTTGTGGAAGAGAAAGGGAGTGAGAGAGAGCAGAAGAGAGGGGGATTTGGAGAACCGACATTGTTGGTTGAGCTTGCCGGGGCTTTGCCCCTACGCGGGGTTTCAGCGGGTAACCGCTGCTACTGGTGCTATTATTATTGATGTCTGTAAGAGAAATCTTGGCCGTAGAATGATTAATTAATGTTTTAGTATTGTGTGATAATTCATTAGATATTTAAATTATAAAAATGATGGATAAAAATATTATTTTTTTTTATGTAAAAAATTAGGAAAAAAAATCACTAATCAAGTTGAGGAAATTTCCTATAANATATTATTTTTTTTTATGTAAAAAATTAGGAAAAAAAATCACTAATCAAGTTGAGGAAATTTCCTATAAGACAGTGATTACAAATATGTACTCTCTTTTCTCATATGATGATAAAAATTACAAAACCTCTCAAGTTGTAACGTCGGTGCAAGAAAGAACTTATGGTCCAATGGTAGAGAGCGGTCATAAGGAGGAGCGATAGTTGGGGCTTCGGTGCGGTGTCTTCCGGGTTAGCATGACACATGGGGTGAGGCGCCGCTTTGTAGGTTGCTTCGTACAGTGCTTCATAGCAATGAATGGGCGGCAGTCGATGTTAAACGGTTTTGGCCAATAAGTGATGATCGACTGTGGTTGGCACCGGATCGTCGGTGCAAATGTAATGATGGACTTCAGCTATTCCTTTAAGATTTAGTCCTCTTCAAGCTTCATGATCTCTGTCTCATCTCAAGAGGGGATAAGACTCTACTTATATATCGCTATGATCGGACAATCCAGAGAAATCTATCTAATAAGACGGCGTCCGAGGGTCATTCTAGCGTCTTAAAAAAATCTTAATTGGGNTTGTCTCATCTCAAGAGGGGATAAGACTACTTATATATCGCTATGATCGGATAATCCAGAGAAATCTATCTAATAAGACGGCGTCCGAGGGTCATTCTAGCGTCTTAAAAAAATCTTAATTTGGCGATCTTGAGCTCTTTGGATTCATCTTGTCGTACACTCGATTCGAAAATAAGCTTGTCTATTTCAGAATTTGTTTCACCTTTCAAAAATATCTGGAATGCTTCCAAAAGCAGTTCAATGGTTTGATAGGAGNTTTCAGAATTTGTTTCACCTTTCAAAAATATCTGGAATGCTTCCAAAAGCAGTTCAATGGTTTGATAGGAGTTTGATTTGACTAAAATTGGACCAATTTTGCTGTCGTTGTCGAGCCGGTCAGTTTAAATATAAGTTTTATTAAATCTAAGCTTTGGATGACTTTTAATTAAAATTTGAATGTTTTTTGCTAAAAAAAACTACCTTAAAAGTCGTGATATGCCTCAAGAACCGTGTTAGATGATGAAAATTTATTGGTGGCATATCATTTGCTCCCTATTTTTTTGTGGGATCAAATCCGTCATCCAATATATCGAAATCTGGAGCACTTTATTTTCANGAAGCTTTGGATGACTTTTAATTAAAATTTGAATGTTTTTTGCTAAAAAAAACTACTTTGAAAGTCGTGATATGCCTCAAGAACTGTGTTAGATGATGAAAATTTATTGGTGGCATATTATTTGCTCCCTATTTTTTTGTGGGATCAAATCCGTCATCCAATATATCGAAATCTGGAGCACTTTATTTTCATCATTGTGTCATTCCTATAAATATATTCGAATAAACATATGTATATTTATAATTGACTTATTTTATGTTATTATTATTATTATTTATTAATTTTTACATGAGGATTAAGTGGCATGAAAAATAGATTTTTGGCAGTTGTTTCGTTTATATATATATAGTTATAAAATAAATGTTATTCACTATCTATGTATATGGATTAAAATTCAAAACAACAAATTAAAAATAAAGTATAAATTAAAACACATTTATTTATACTACGTATATCCACAGCTGATGGGATATTTATAAACATTTATTCACATAAATCTGATAGTTTATATGCGGATTTGTGTACCTGATTTAATTTATTAGGAAGAATATCTTATTAAAGGATTTATAATAATAAATATATTTATAGCTAAGNTCGCAGCTGATGGGATATTTATAAACATTTATTCACATAAATCTGATAGTTTATATGTGGATTTGCGTACCTGATTTAATTTATTAGGAAGAATATCTTATTAAAGGATTTATAATAATAAATATATTTATAGCTAAGTTCATGGTGATAGTTTGATCCAAAAGGAAAAAATTCCTATCTATTTATGGCAGGGTGCTCTTTTTATTATTTTTTACAGGAGATAATTTAAAGAAAATAAAATGTGAACGTTTAAGTCATATAAGATTACCCTCAGATGATATTGACATTGGGTGCGAACGTTTAAGCCATATAGGATTGCCCCCGAGATGGTACTTGCAGGGGATGCGATGTACCCGTACATGATAAAGGAAATGGTAAAGATTTACTTTCGGGTGCAATTTTGAGGGTACTTTTAGGTAAATTTTTAAGGGTACCTTGAGGTACATATTCTTAGAATATCTTCGAGTAAAACAGTAATTTTGTTATATCTCTTAAAGAGGTGAAAAATAGTAAATACTTAAATTGACATGAGAATGGATAAATTTAAAATGAAAGTTTGAAGAAGGAAATGAGTTGTACTTTCTTTTGGTTATTCATGTATATCATTGTCATAATAATTTAAAGTATATTAAGATTATAATTAGTCACTAAGCCAAACATACTATTGAATTTAATATTTTTTTCAGAAAAAGAAAAGTTGTAGGTTGTTATGTCTGACAAATGGGATTTAATTTACAAGAGGAACACTGTCAGTCATTTTTTATGATAGTTTCTTTACGTTGGTTTCATGAGATAGTGATATACTGTTCAATATTATTTTGAGATGTTGTTTATGGATAAGGAACTTGGATGCAATACTTGAGAGTTGCTCTCTCTCTCTCATTTCCTCACTCAAATTGGTGGAAGGAGGAGCTTGGTCAAACTGAAGTAGTGTCAAGCTTTGGAAGGTGCATTTTGTTTAGATGAAGCAAAAATTACTTTATGGTCATTCCTCANATTTCCTCACTCAAATTGGTGGAAGGAGGAGCTTGGTCAAATTGAAGTAGTGTCAAGCTTTGGAAGGTGCATTTTGTTTAGATGAAGCAAAAATTACTTTATGGTCATTCCTCACTTTCCAAGCCCCTTTGTCATTTGTCAGGAATCTAATGATCTTATTCAATTCAGAATCAGTATGGGTAAAGCTAGAGTAGAAACACTCAAGAGACATCTCCCTAGGAGAATAACAAATTGATGTATGAAGGAGAATCATCCACCTGCTTCTCCCTCACAAATATTGAATCATCAGAAGTCTCAGGGAGTTTAGCATAGAGTTTCCTAACTACATAAATAACTGCTACAATCACAGTATAATAAAAGTTCTCCCAGTCTCTCCTAACAATCATACTTTCCACCTGGCCCCTAAGGCTAATGAATCCCCTCTCCACAATCAACTTCTTAGACACTAAGAAGTCGTTGTAATGCTCCTAAGCTATGGAGCTTAAGAACTTCTTTTTGTCATATGAATTTGATTTTCCACCATTAATTTTTGGAGCCATAGGAAAGTAGCAATGAAAATGAAAAGGAATGAAGATAAGAAATGATGTGGATGAAAACAATATGCTAGTTATGGGCTTAATCTAATTCTTCCCAAAATTCCTCAAATTTTACCTTCTCCTCTAAAAATACTGATGAAATCCGAGATCAGAATTGGAAATATATGCTTAGGGAGTGGATTTTACCTTTTGGAAGTGATTTCCACTGTCCAAAGCTTCAGGAATCGAATGAAAATGGAAGGGAAAGGGGAACCCTAAGTATCTCCTCTCAATCGCTGAAGAAGGGTCCAGGAGGAGGTTTTGCAAAAATGACCTAAACTAGGTTAGTTTAGGCATNTTGACCAAAGCTTTAGGAATCGAATGAAAATGGAAGGAAAAGGGGAACCCTAAGTATCGCCTCTCAATCGCTGAAGAAGGGTCCAGGAGGAGGTTTTGCAAAAATGACCTAAACTAGGTTAGTTTAGGCATTATGTCGAGCGGGAGGGAGTGGCGCCTAAGCGGCACGATAGCAGCTCCAAGGCGCTACTTAGTCTAAAATGTGTCACCTTAGTGCCTGATTTTATTGGTTCCTAGGTACCTAGTCTGCTCCTGGCACTTTGGNATCGAGCGGGAGGGAGTGGCGCCTAAGCGGCACGATAGCAGCTCCAAGGCGCTACTCAGTCTAAAATGTGTCACCTTAGTGCCTGATTTTATTGGTTCCTAGGTACCTAGTCTGCTCCTGGCACTTTGGTGCCAGGAGCACTGATGCCTATCTGCTCGACCCAGATTTGGTCCTGGTCTCCTATATTGCAATTTTTTATCCTGCCCAAGTCCTTAATGACACTATCATATACTAAAGATAAATAAGAACGAATCATCCTCCTTCTCATTACATCTCCCTCCAATTCCTCTTCTCTAACGAAATCTCCTTATATTAATTGTCACATGTTTNACTGCCCAAGTCCTTAATCACACTATCATATACTAAAGATAAATAAGAACGACTCATGCTCCTTCTCATTACATCTCCCTCCAATTCCTCTTCTCTAACGAAATCTCCTTATATTAATTGTCACATGTTTTTATACATTTTTGTAAAGATATTTAGGTCCAAATAACACAATTACTATTGGCTTATGTGTTGACAACCTTTAGGTACTACACTGTATAATAAAGTATACACCTTTGTCAGTTTAATGAAAAGATCATCCACTTGCTCCTCTAATAGCTGGTTTATTTAACCAAATTGATGGAAGTACCAGGTTAGAAACAGGAAGTAAGGATGTGAGATGGACCTATTCTATGTCTAAACTCAACATGTCTCTTGTAAATTCTTATGCTCTATTGAGAACTCGGGTGTAGAGGACTAGGTTGGTCCTACTACCATCAAAAGACATATTAAAGTCCAGCCATCAACAAGAAGACTAAGGATTCATCTCCCTCAACTCACACTCAAAATCTTTCTCAATAATCTCTTGATCGTGTCATTTTTTTATTTTATCCTTATAAATTTAACATTTTCATAAGAATCTTGTCTAATCTCATCGAGTTCATTTGACTGTAGTAATCTTCTCTCGCATGCATCCTTCATATTGTAATAAACTCTTTAACAGCCCAATAAGCTTTATGTTATGATTTCAATGGTAAGTAACAAACATTGTCAAATATGAGCCTATATGAAGACATTCCTATAGATGTTTTATAAGCTATTCTATAAGCTCATAATTCATCATCTAATGTTAAAGACCAATCCTTTCTAATATGATTAACGCTTTTCTCTAGAATCTTTTTGATTTCTCTGTTAGATACTTATGCTAATCCACTCATTAGAGGATGATATGCTATGATAATGTTATGTTTAATTCCATACTTAGTAACTAATGCCTCAATTTTTCTATTGCTAAAGTGGCTCCCTCAATCACTATTAATCACTCTAGACATATTAAATCTACTAAATATATTCTTCTTTAAGAATATAGTTGCTCTTTGAGCATCACAATTTAGAAGAGTCATTGTCTCAATCCGTTTTGAGACATAGTCCACAATTATCCAAATATATAAGTTCCCTAACTATGGTACAAAGGGACCCATAAAGTCTAAACCCTAACCATAAAAAATTTCAATATCCAAAGTAAAATTTAGGGGCATTTCATCATGATTAGAAATATTGCTAAATCTTTGACATCTATCACAAGTTTAAATATATTCATTCACATCTCTAGATAAAGTAGACCAATAAAATCCTAATTGTAAAATCTTAAAAGTAGTTCTATCAACCCCAAAATGTCCCCCAAATTCAGTATCATCACATTTCTTAATAATTTTGAGGCTTTCTTCTACAGGTACACATCTCCTAAATACCTGACCCTTAAATTTTTTATAGAGGTATGGGTCATCCAAGAAATAATAAATGGTGTTAAGGACAAATTCTTCCATTGATGTTATGTCAGGCCATAGAACATAATATCTCTAACTATGAAATTTATTATGTCAGCATTCTACGAAATATGTCATTCAGTAATAGCAAATAATTGTTCATCTGAAAAATTCTCATTAATCTCATCTTAATAATCATATGAATTCCCCTGATCCAGTCCTGATAAATGGTCAGCTACTTGATTCTCAGTACCCTTCCTATCCACTACTTTGATATCAAATTCTTGCATCAGAATGACTCATCTAATCAATCTCAGTTTAGCATCATTTTTTGACATCAGATATCTAAGCACATGGTCAGTATATGACATGCCTAAAAATCTGCTACTTTTATTTATACATTTTATGTTCATTTTTAATGATATTGCACTTTAATGAAAGATATTTTGCTTGTTTTTAATTACAGGTACTAGAGATAGAGTTTTAGAGAAAAAGAGCAAAAATGGAACAAAATGAGGTCAAATGAAGCAAAGGAGCATAACCCGACCCATAATTACATTTTAAATCTCCAAAATATTGTCAAAAATTTGACCCAAATTATATTCAACGACTAGTATGAATAAATGTAATGATATGAAAAATAAATAATAAAACTTCACACTAGAGGAACTACGCAAGTATACGTTTCGTTTCAAGTAATATAGGATTTTTCATAAACCCCTAGTATCGATCCCATGAGGATAATTAAACTATTTAAATTAGCTTGCTAAACTCAAAAGCAAATTCTATTTAAATTGCAAATTTAAAATAAAATGAAATGATAACAATGGTTAAGACTAAATTAAAGAAAATAAAGACTACTATAATTAACAGTTTAATAAAAGTAAATCTAACAAGTTTGAATAATAAATAAAGATCTTTCCCCTTGCAATGAGATAATAATCTATGCAGAATTTGAATAATTAAACATATGATCACATATTATGACCAATAGAAGCATTCATATTCTTTACCCCCTCCCTGTGCTAGCAAAGAACATTGGCTAATTTAGAGTTTTTCGACCAGCTTGTGTAGTAGTGTTGAGTAGATTCTGGCCTCTCACCTCCAGATTACTCACTATGTTCTCTCTAAGAACCTACTAGATACCCTTACGGTCCAAAATCTAAATCAAATTTGAAAAAGAATCTAGTTTTTTACCCTATAAACATCAATTCTACGCCCATCAAAACTTATCTCCTTATATATTTGTACTCCTCGTTAGGTGATCGCAACGACTCTGCCTAGAATGAAGTGTGACACTCACTAGTTGGGTGAAATCATAGCCCCCCTAGGTTTTTATGTTTCTCAATGGATTTTAACCTTACAAGTGACCAATTTGTAAAGTCAATGAAGAATCAGTGAAAATGTCATCACAATTTTTAGAAGTAAATAAAAATCTTTAAATTATTCTCACCCTACAAGATTAATTCCCAAGATCAAGGGGAAAGAAAGGGAACTACTCAGAATTCATGGAGAATAAAATAAAAACACCAAATTTGTATTGAAATTTAAGTCTTAGAAAAAAAAACTTAAACGCAAATACAAAGTACCTTATGTCTTTTCCCCAACAAAAATTTTGGAGTCTCCTTGAAGAAATCTCCAAACTCTTATTCTTACAACACAAAACACACTAAAATATGCACTTAAACGCTAAAGTGTGACTTCAAATGTTGTTAAAAGTCCTCTATTTCAGCCAATTTTCATTCATATTAATAGATCTCTGAAAATAACCAATGGTTGCTTCAAACACCCATTCAAAATTTGACCAAATTCAGTGGATCTTCTAGAAGAGAAGTTATTGGCACTATAAAGCCAATCTTGGCACTATAGCGCCCTTTGCCCGCGTCAGTGGCACTATAACGCCGGGGGCTGCACTATGACGTCATACAATATGCACTATTTTTGCTCATTTTCTTCAAATGTCAATTCCATNATGGATCTTCTAGAAGAGAAGTTATTGGCACTATAAAGCCAATCTGGGCACTATTGCGCCCTTTGCCCGCGTCTGTGGCACTATAGCGCCGGGGGCTGCACTATGACGTCATACAATATGCACTATTTTTGCTCATTTTCTTCAAATGTCCATTCCATATACCTGAAGCAAAAAACATACAAAATATCTTCCTTTAAAGTACTATATCACTAAAAATATGCATAAAATAATCATAAAATATGCACTAAAATCATGTAATTTTAAGGTAGATCATTCCCCCAAACTTAAACGTTACTTGTCCTCAAGTAATTCTTTTATACTATGTAAAAATTATAACTTGTGGAAGTGAGTTTAACTCAGAGATTTCTATAGTTTTTTTTTATAAATGTGATATTGAAACTTTAGAAAAGTTTTTAATAACTCAGGTTAAAACTAAAATGTAAGNCTTTATACTATGTAAAAATTATAACTTGTGGAAGTGAGTTTAACTCAGAGATTTCTATAGCTTTTTTTTTATAAATGTGATATTGAAACTTTAGAAAAGTTTTTAATAACTCAGGTTAAAACTAAAATGTAAGAATATCTAGTAGTTAAGTCTAAGAGTTCTGATTTTCTATTCATTTCAAGAATAATTGTAATTTAGTCATATTTTGAATCCTTAGAACAATTACAATAAAAAAAACTTCATAAAAACTTCATTTGTAAGGATGCTAATACTTTAAGTTTTACTTAGAAATATAATTAAGTTCATTTCCTTAAGATGATTCAAGTGGAGCCAATTTTTTATTAAGTATCTCCTCAAACTTCTCCTCACATTTTTCATTCTTGCTCTTTTTTTTTCTTTTCTTTTTTCTTTTTCTTTAGGATCTTTTTCAATCATTTCTTTTTATTTTCATGTCATGTGATGATTACTACATCTGGATAGCCTTTAATGATTTTGAACTCCTTCTATCCTCTTCTTAAAGTTAAAAACTTTCCACATTTCCTTATTTTGACAAAATTGAACTATCTTTGAATTTTTNCTTTTCATGTCATGTGATGATTACTACATTTGGATAGCCTTTAATGATTTTGAACTCCTTTTATCCTCTTCTTAAAGTTAAAAACTTTCCACATTTCCTTATTTTGACAAAATTGAACTATCTTTGAATTTTTTTTTTCATAAAGTCTCAATTCTTTCTTTTTAAAGTAAAACTCTAAAATTCTTAATAATTCCAAAAATACAATTTTCCTTACTTTAAATTGTAAAAACATAATCTTATCCTCTTATACTATATATTTTAACTTTAGAACTAACGATTATTATAAGAAAACTTTAACTTAAGTTTTCTATAACATTTATAAAATTTAAAATATAGTTATCTTAAGTTATCCTGACATACCACAGGTTATGTTAAATTAATTTTTTTTTAAAAAAAATATAGTTCTCTAAGGACAAATAAAGTTTAGTTCTTTTAAACAAATTTTCTCTCTTCCCCCAAACTTAAATTTTAATTAATTTCAATAGATTAGTTCAGGCAAAAAGAAAAATTATAATGTTTTAAAAACAATATAATAGTACATGTACAAGTAATAAAGACAAGTGGAATTAGCATGTCTAAAAATAAAAAATACTATTCTAGCATTTACGTTGAAGTGAAAAATAAACATTAAAAACAATACAACAGTTTAGTACAATAAACATNGAAAGAAAAATTATAATGTTTTAAAAACAATATAATAATACATGTACAAGTAATAACGACAAGTGGAATTAGCATGTCTAAAAATAAAAAAGACTATTCTAGCATTTACGTTGAAGTGAAAAATAAACATTAAAAACAATACAACAGTTTAGTACAATAAACATAACTTTAACAGTTTATACCAATGCAAATTTAAAAATTCTAACATACAACAACAAACTAACTACATGAAATCTAAATATGAAAACAGAAAATAAGACGCAGCAAAACAAACAAATGAACTAACTACTTCAAGAAGCAGTAGGAGTTGGTTCAAGAAGCTTCTTCTATAATATCNCAACAAACTAACTACATGAAATCTAAATATGAAAACAGAAAATAAGACGCAACAAAACAAACAAATGAACTAACTACTTCAAGAAGCAGTAGGAGTTGGTTCAAGAAGCTTCTTCTATAATATCNTTCTGCATCCTTTATATTGTAATAAACTCTTTAACAGCCCAATAAGCTTTATGTTCTGATTTCAATGGTAAGTAACAAACATTGTCAAATATGAGCATATATGAAGACATTCCTATAGATGTTTTATAAGCTATTCTATAAGCTCATAATTCATCATCTAATGTTAAAGACCAATCCTTTCTATTATGATTAACACTTTTCTCTAGAATCTTTTTGATTTTTCTGTTAGATTCTTATGCTAATCCACTCATTAGAGGTTGATATGCTGTGATAATGTTATGTTTAATTCCATACTTAGTAACTAATGTCTCAATTTTTCTATTGCTAAAGTGGCTCCCTCAATCACTAATGATCACTCTAGACATATTAAATCTACTAAATATATTCTTCTTTAAGAATATAGTTGCTCTTTGAGCATCACAATTTAGAAGAGTCACTGTCTCAATCCGTTTTGAGACATAGTCCACAATTATCAAAATATATAAATTCCCTAACTATGGTACAAAGGGACCCATAAATTCTAAACCCTAACCATAAAAAATTTCAATATCCAAAGTAAAATTTAGGGGCATTTCATCATGATTAGAAATATTGCTAAATCTTTGACATCTATCACAAGTTTAAATATATTCATTCACATCTCTAGATAAAGTAGACCAATAAAATCCTAATTGCAAAATCTTAAAAGTAGTTCTATCAACCCCAAAATGTCCCCCAAATTTAGTGTCATCACATTTCTTAATAATTTTGAGGCTTTCTTCTACAGGTACACATCTCCTAAATACCTGACCCTTAAATTTTTTATAGAGGTATGGGTCATCCAAGAAATAATAAATGGTGTTAAGGACAAATTCTTCCATTGATGTTATGTCAGGCCATAGAACATAATATCTCTAACTATGAAATTTATTATGTCAGCATTCTACGAAATATATCATTTAGTAATAGCAAATAATTTTTCATCCGAAAAATTCTCATTAATCTCATCTTAATAATCATATGAATTCCCCTGATCCAGTCCTGATAAATGATCAACTACTTGATTCTCAGTACCCTTCCTATCCACTACTTTGATATCAAATTCTTGCATCAGAAGGACTCATCTAATCAATCTCAGTTTAGCATCATTTTNTAGTCAATCAATTCCTTACCGGATCCTTCATGCGAATATTTGATACCTTACTCTTGGAAGAAACATGGTTGTATGTATCACTAATGGATCTATCAATCTTGATTAAGATCGATAGTGCAAACTTAGCCCATCGTTTTCTGAAGAAGGCAATCAACCAAGCATGACATCATTTCCCAATAAGAGAATTGTGAATGCTAACTCTGATTACCTATAAACTTCCATAATTCGATCACTGGAGGGAACTGTAGACCAATGTGCAGGTTTAACACATAAATCATGATTTGTCCAACTAGATGCGAGCACACTTGATTAGTCGTAATTGGAAACTTCACCACCTTGTTGTTCGGAAAGTGAATTTTCTTCCAAAATAGTATAAGGGGAGCTTCAATCAATGTTGATACTGCCTCGCAACGCTTATGATTTTCAGGCTTCCCTAGTAGATATTGGGATCTCAAGAGATAATCAATCACAAAAAATGTCCCCCATGAAAGACAACCACAAAACAGAGACGGGGCAACACCAGCCCAAGAGATTGGGCAACACTAACCTAGGAGTGATTAAACACCAGCCCAAGAGAGGACACAACAACTGCCTAAAAGAGAATTTAACCTATGGAGGAGAGTGATGCCTTTTCCTCTCTAAAGTGCTTTATTTATATGCCAAAAATTTGGAGCTCTAAAATTGAAAACTTCCAAAAACTTAGCTTTGAAACCATTTACGAGTGCATCTTCACACACCATGGCATCCCTACTTGCATTCATACTCGCTTGTGGACCCCAATGCATTCTTAATGCATAATTATACTCCTTTGCTTATACAAACACACATGCACACTCCCGTACATGTGCATTGCTCTTCCGGACGCATCTCACTTCCCTATGATCGTCATTGTCATTGGAGTAAGCTTGTATGGTTGCCACCATCAACTTCAAACTACAGTTACTAGACATTCACTACCTTTGCAAAAACAACTTCATCCAATTTTCAATGAGTAGCAAGGGCAACCTAAATTTCCTCAAAGTATAAATTTTTCTTGAATAATTTTATATTTGAACGACAAACAAAATCATCCACAAATAGAGGGGCAACTATGTCATCAAAATTTTTTTATCATTTGACATAAATCTCAATGCATTTCCTTAAAAATAAACGTTTCAAATTCTAATTAAAGATCATCTAGGGCCTCAATTTCAACAAATTTATAGTTAAATTGACCATCTCAATAAGATAAACTTGATGATACCAAAATTAGTTCAGTTTGAGTCCAACCATGTCCAGATCATGTCATTAAAGTATATTTGGTGGCTTAAGATCATCAATTTAATGTTATATGAATTTCAAATTTAACATATTTGTAGTCAAATTCAACATCCTGTCAGAGGAATCCAACAAGCCTAAACTCATTAAATTTCGAGGTCTTTAATACCTTCAAATTATTAAAAAAAATTCTCTATGATTAAGTGAGATCAATATAGGTCATCCAATCAGGTTGTTATTGCAGTTATTCGTTGAATGAATATAATGTCTCTCCCCAAGAGGGAATAAATAGACCCCCTCTCTTCACTTGTAAGGGGAATTGAGTTGAATTACTATGTTGTTCTGGACTGAAGGCCCGACGATAAGTTCTAGCCTTTATAGTCGTCGACCACCATCGGCCACCCCTGCATGCCGTCGTCAGCAAACTTTACGGTATAACTACATATTTTGAATATGATGTAAGAAATTATCCTGAAGACGGTGTAATAAATAACCGTCACATTGAACCTACGATAACTTTCTTTGAACTCATGAAGTTTTTTGTATGTTGTATACAGACAACTGTTATATTTGGTGTAACGTTATAAATTTGTTACACACTTATAATGTAATGATTTATCTGGGCTAGGTTCTGTGATTTTTTTCCTCCCCGAGCTTTTCCACATAAAAAAAATCTCAGTGTCCCCTTCTGTTACTTTTCTTTTATTTGTGTGTGTTAGTTCTCCGTGCAACACCAATATGTTAAATTATCACTCCAATATATATATATATATATATATATATATATATATGTATATATATNTCCACTCATTATGTGCAAAGAAAAATCAGTCAATCAATTCCTTACCGGATCCTGCATGTGAATATTTGATACCTTACTCTTGGAAGAAACATGGTTGTATGTATCACTAATGGATCTATCAATCTTGATTAAGATCGATAGTGCGAACTTAGCCCATCGTTTTCTGAAGAAGGCAATCAACCAATCATGACATTATTTCCCAATAAGAGAATTGTGAATGCTAACTCTGATTACCTATAAACTTCCATAATTCGATCACTGGAGGGAACTGTAGACCAATGTGCAGGTTTAACACATAAATCATGATTTGTCCAAGTAGATGCGAGCACACTTGATTAGTCGTAATTGGAAACTTCACCACCTTGTTGTTCGAAAAGTAAATTTTCTTCCAAAATAGTATAAGGGGAGCTTCAATCAATGTTGATACTGCCTCGCAACGCTTATGATTTTCAGGCTTCCCTAGTAGATATTGGGATCTCAAGAGATAATCAATCACAAAAAATGTCCCCCATGAAAGACAACCACAAAACAGAGATGGGGCAACACCAGCCCAAGAGATTGGGCAACACTAACCTAGGAGTGAAAAAACACCAACCCAAGAGAGGACACAACAAATGCCTAAAAGAGAATTTAACCTTTGGAGGAGAGTGGTGCCTTTTCCTCTCTAAAGAGCTTTATTTATATGCCAAAATTTGGAGCTCTAAAATTGAAAACTTCCAAAAACTTTGCTTTGAAACCATTTACAAGTGCATCTTTACACACCATGGAATCCCTACTTGCATTCATACTCGCTCGTGGACCCCAATGCATTCTTAATGCATAATTATACTACTTTGCTTATACAAACACACATACACGCTGCCGTACATGTGCATTGCTCTTCTGGACGCATCTCACTTCCCTATGATCGTTATTGTCATTAGAGTAAGCTTGTATGGTTGCCACCATCAACTTCAGACTACAGTTACTAGACATTCACTACTTTGCAAAAACAACTTGATCCAATTTTCAATGAGTAGCAACGACAACCTAAATCTCCTCCAAGTATAAATTTTTTTTGAATAAGTTTATATTTGAACGACAAACAAAATCACCCAAAAATAGAGCGACAACTATGTCATCAAAAAATTTTTATCATTTGACATAAATCTCAATGCATTTTCTTAAAAAGAAACGTTTCAGATTCTAATTAAAGATCATCTAAGGCCTCAATTTCAACAAATTTATAGTCAAATTGACCATCTCAACAAGATAAACTTGATGATACCAAAATTAGTTCAGTTTGAGTCCAACCATGTCTAGATCATGCCATTAAAGTATATTTGGTGGCTCAAGATCATCAATTTAATGTTATATGAATTTCAAATTTAACATATTTGTAGTCAAATTCAACATCCCTGTCAGAGGAATCCAACAAGCCTAAACTCGTTAAATTTTGAGGTCTTTAATACCTTCAAATTATTAAAAAAAATCCTCTATGATCAAGTGGGATCAATATAGGTTATCCAATCAGGTTGTCATTGAAGTTATTCGTTGAATGAATGAAATGTCTCTCCCCAAGAGGGAATAAATAAACCCCCTCTCTTCACTTGTAAGGGGAATTGAGTCGAATTACTATGTTGTTCTGGACTAAAGGCCTGACGATAAGTTCTAGCCTTTATAGCCGTCGACCACCATCGACCACCCCTGCATGCCGTCGTCAACAAACTTTACAGTATAACTACATATTCTGAATACGATGTAAGAAAGTATCTTGAAGACGGTGTAATAAATAACCGTCACATTGAACCTACGATGACTTTCTTTGAACGCATGAAGTTTTTTGTATGTTGTATACAGACAACTGCTATATTTGGTGTAACATTATAAATTTGTTACACTTATAATGGAATGATTTATCTGGGCTAGACACTGTGATTTTTTTCCAACCTGAGTTTTTCCACATAAAAAAAATCTCAGTGTCTCCTTCTATTACTTTTCTTTTATTTGCGTGTGTTAGTTCTCCGTGCAACAACAATATGTTAAATTATCATTCTATTATCGTGAATCTTCTGAATATATATATATATATATATATATACTTNTTAATACGAACGTAGCTTTTCTTTTTTTTCCTTTTTGGAGTCAAAATAGAAATTCCAACTGTCAATGTTTTGTTATGTCATCTTCGAATTTGAGTGGATTCGGTTCTCTTTCAATTATAACTTAATTTGAAGAAGTCTATTCTAATTATGCCAGCCCAGAAAGCAACCGGTGAAACATATTGGCTCTTTAAGACGAAACGTAAAGGTATTTACTTTGGGGTGGAGCAATCCTTTTGAAAAAAGAAAAGGGTCATCCACATACATACCACACAATTCAAATGCATTTACATATCAATTTTTCTTTTTTATTTTTACACCACCCAAATCTTTTATACCATATAAAAAATATCACAATTTTAACTTTTAAAAGGTAAAATACACTTTTTTTATGTATAGATGAGGTGACANAGGGTGGAGCAATCCTTTTGAGAAAAGAAAAGGGGCATTCACATACATACCACACAATTCAAATGCATTTACATATCAATTTTTCTTTTTTATTTTAACACCACCCAAATCTTTTATATCATATAAAAAATATCACAATTTTAACTTTTAAAAGGTAAAATACACTTTTTTTATGTATAGATGAGGTGACATTTATGTAAAAGTTCAACTTAGGTGTAGAAAATGTATTGTGAATGATGGAGTAGCCATATAAAAAGCACAAGATTTGATCTCTCATAGTTTCTATTTGACAATACATGATGGCGTGTTTAATCCTAGAGTAGCCATATAAAAAGCGCAAGATTTGAGCTCTTTTAGTTTCTATTTGACAATACATGATGACTTGTTNTAAGTAAAACCATATAAATTGGTGGTATGTAAATAATTCTTCCGAAAGGAAATTGATGAAAAAGAAAATGTATTGTGAATGATGGAGTAGCCATATAAAAAGCACAAGATTTGATCTCTTGTTGTTTCTATTTGACAATACATGATGGCGTGTTTAAACTTAGAGTAGCCATATAAAAAGCGCAAGATTTGAGCTCTTTTAGTTTCTATTTGACAATACATGATGACTTGTTTAATCTTATTTCTTATAGTTTCTATTTGACAATGCATGATGGCGTGTTTAATCTTATTTGATGAGTGTTGAAAGTAGGAGGTTATGGGGGGCTGGTGATTAGATTCTTTGGGTTTTAATTTTTCATGAAATTTGTATGACTAGTCTATTTTATTGATTAACAAAATTATATATTAATAAAAAGACAAATGTTACCNGTTTCTTATAGTTTCTATTTGACAATGCATGATGGCGTGTTTAATCTTATTTGATGAGTGTTGAAAGTAGGAGGTTATGGGGGGTTGGTGATTAGATTCTTTGGGTTTTAATTTTTCATGAATTTTGTATGAGTAGTCTATTTTATTGATTAACAAAATTATATATTAATAAAAAGACAAATGTTACCCATGCGCAAGAGGATGGCATGGAGATGGCCTAAAGTTGTGGGATTGGTTTGATATTAGCAAAGAAATTACGGGCCAAACTTCTACTGCAATGATAATTGTGGTAAATCATTGAAAATAAGAGGCACTAGGGTAGAGTACTCCAATTTTGTTTTCACTTCAAATGAAATAAAAAAGACATATTTATAGGTTCTAAACAATAATTATTAGTCCTAAATTAAAAAATAAATTAATACATAGTTTTGTAGATATTGTTTAGAACATATAGAAGCCACCCAATTAGATACCACATTGATATGAATATTTAATAATTAATCTAATGACCAAATATTTAGTAGTTGCACAACCTTCTCATCAAGTTCCCGTTTAATGAAAAATCTAGATACCTTATTGTGTTTTATACAGTAATGCTAAACTTCATTATAGACTAAATAATAATTTGCTTTGTTGTCGTAATATGGTGAATTAGTTACTTTTGAGAATTACCAAGATTTTGCAATAGAAATTTAACTCTAATATACATCAACACTAAAAAGACTTTATCCCACTAAATGAGGTCAGCTACATGAATTTGCAAAAGACATTTTAACTATAATATACAACAACAACAACAACAACATTTCTTTGATCTTGCATGAAAATTTATAACTATAATTTATGTTTTGTGAATTCTCAAAGACATTCTTCTGAACTCAGCTTCTGCACTAAATCTTACAATAACATTTTGTTTCTTACTTCTTTATATAATTAATTTTTGACGTACAAGGTAAAGTATCATGAAGTCAATCACATATAATCAGCTACACTTACCTTATCAAAAATTATATATACATTGGTGCTTTGCTTATTTGTATTTTTATAGAATAGAATTCTTTTTTTAAGGATATATTTTGGATNTTCCTTTGATCTTGCATGAAAATTTTTAACTATAATATATGTTTTGCGAATTCTCAAATACATTCTTCTGAACTCAGCTTCTGCACTGGATCTTACAATAACATTTTGTTTCTTACTTCTTTATATAATTAATTTCTGACTTACAAGGTAAAGTGTCATGAAGTCAATCACATATTATCAGATACACTTACCTTATCAAAAATTGTATATACATTGGTGCTTTGCTTATTTGTATTTTTATAGAATAGAATTCTTTTTTTAAGGATATATTTTGGATATTTCAAAATGTGTATTGTTACATTAATTTGTTTTTCACCAATATTGGGCATTGATTGAATGAGTACACCCAAAGCATAGACATGATTCGAACTTATGTGTGCTAAGTACATCAATCCTACAACAAGTTCTAGTATCTCCCATTGTCCTTTGGTACATAGTTTATTTTAATACATATCTTCGATCACTTTTCATCGGAGTGCTAGTTAGTTGGTGGATTGATATATCATTTTTATATATTATATTTAGGGCATGCTTTCTTTGTGATAGTAAAAATTCATTTTGTTGATTTAGATACTTCAATTCATCGAAAGTATTTTAAGTGGCNTTTTGGTACATAGTTTATTTTAATACATATCTTCGATCACTTTTCATTGGAGTGCTAGTTGGTTGGTGGATTGATATATCATTTTTATATATTATATTTAAGGCATACTTTCTTTGTGATAGTAAAAATTCATTTTGTTGATTTAGATACTTCAATTCATCGAAAGTATTTTAAGTGGCTTAAGTCTTTGATTTTAAATTCTATAAAGAAGTATCCCTATAGATTTTTTCAAGATCAATGCATGCAATAATCATTTCAGCTATATATATAATAAATGCCATAATATTTTTTTATGTTCTTCATTACAAACAATATGCGGTATAAATTATTTTATATATAAACAAATTTTTTTATGAATTTATTTAATTATCTTAATTAAGCTTTAAGTTTTTTTTTAAAAAAAAGAAAATTTATATAATGATTTCTACACTTCTGTTTTTAATTTTTTATTAATAAACTTGTGTAGATAGTTCATCATGAATATGTTCTTCACATCAAACTATTATAATAATTAGTTAAGTTTACAACTTAGAATATGTTCTACACTTTTTATGGGGTTGTTTCCACTTAGGTTTAAGTTCTTATCATTAGGNCCATGAATATGTTCTTCACATCAAACTGTTATAATAATTAGTTAAATTTACAACTTAGAATATGTTCTACACTTTTTATGGGGTTGTTTCCACTTAGGTTTAAGTTCTTATCATTAGGTTCCAACTCAACGTTTTCTATATTTATTGTATCCTTGTGAAGGTTATCACGTATCATCTTTTTCATAATTTAATATTAGAGTTTGAATTTTTACAAAATTCTCCACTTACAAGCTAAACCTAAGAAAATTTATAATATCTTCTTGAAAAGAATCAATAGTGATATACATGACAATATTTAAATTCTTTTTTAAGAATAACACAATAAAAAAGGNCATATCATCTTTTTCATAATTTAATATTAGAGTTTGAATTTCTACAAAATACTCCACTTACAAGCTAAACCTAAGAAAATTTATAATATCTACTTGAAAAGAATCAATAGTGATATACATGACAATATTTAAATTCTTTTTTAAGAATAACACAATAAAAAAGGACACATTTCAAAACACAAATAACTTATTGTGTTGATGTTTGGAAAGATGAGCATAGGTAACATATTTGAAGACACAAGGGGATAGATTTAGGACTATTGGAAAAAAAAACTTTTGTAATTAACTAGATGGTGCTTTGTAGCTAATAAAGTTTGAAGAAACTCAGTTGATGAGATATGATAGAGAAACAAGCTTCGTTCTAGCAGCATAAGGGCTTGTGAGCTTTATTAATGGAAGTGTGAATAACTCTAAAAAAAGGTATGTTTTTTTGTACGGGAAACTAATTTGATGAAATGAATAATAAGAGTCTACAAAATGTTGAAGCTTAGAGTTACGATATTAATCATCANATTGTGAGCTTTATTAATGGAAGTGTGAATAACTCTAAAAAAAGGTATGTTTTTTTGTACGGAAAACTAATTTGATGAAATGAATAATAAGAGTCTACAAAATGTTGAAGCTTAGAGTTACGATATTAATCATCATAATCATTTTCAATTACTTATATTCAAGCATTGTAATGTGTACTAATTGTGTTGCAAAACTTTTGAAATAGTATGTTAACCTCTAATTTAAAATTTAAAATATAAATTTCATTTTAGCATAATTATCTATAGAGGAAATAAATTAATTTAACCATTACAATATTAAAATTTTGGATGATCCCCAAATATCCAAGTAAATCACCATAAAGAGAATAAGATTTTTATTCAAAACAATAAAATTGAAGCATAATGACTTTTTGAGAGTTTATACTTATCACATTTGAAAGCAACAATATCTAAATTTGTAAACAAACTAAAAAAACAACTCTTTAAAATAACTTAAAAGGCATACCAAAGGTTGATGCTAGAGCCTCATTTGAGATATTTATTTGATGAATTAGAGCTTGCTATTACAAAAGTTTATATTAATCTACATGAAGGTCTTATTTCTAAGTCTATTTACTAAAAATTGCTTCAATGAACACCACAATCAATATTTTGAGTTGAGTATCTTTAAATACACAATGATTAGGAGAAAAAATAATAATATATGATAANCACTTATCACATTTGAAAGCAACAATATCTAAATTTGTAAACAAACTAAAAAAACAACCCTTTAAAATAACTTAAAAGGCATACCAAAGGTTGATGCTAGAGCCTCATTTGAGATATTTATTTGATGAATTAGAGCTTGCTATTACTAAAGTTTATATTAATCTACATGAAGGTCTTATTTCTAAGTCTATTTACTAAAAATTCCTTCAATGAACACACAATCAATATTTTGAGTTGAGTATCTTTAAATACACAATGATTAGGAGAAAAAATAATAATATATGATAAGATAATAGTTATTTGAGAGATTGAAAAAGTGCTATATTATAAGGAGAGAACAATTAATGAAGAATAAGATTTATAAGTAATTTATAATAAAATGTAAGGATCCTTTCTTAATAATTAAGATATTATGATATTATTGTTTGCCATAGAGGCATAATTTGGGGAGGTCTAGGTAAAATGTTTAAGACTTATCTAAGATTAAATATCACACNATCTAAGGAGAGAACAATTAATGAAGAAATAAGATTTAAAGTAATTTATAGTAAAATGTAAGGATCCTTTCTTAATAATTGGGATATGATGATATTATTTTTTGTCATAGAGGCATAATTTGGGGAGGTCTAGGTAAAATGTTTAAGACTTATCTAAGATTAAATATCACACGATCAATAGCATAAAAATAAATTATCCTTATATTAATAAAAAAAAAAGTGTAAAAGTGTTGAAAACCTTATATCTAGTGTTTGTGGTGGTGGCTAGCAGATAATAAAGATGCAGAAGGTACAAAATCGTCTTTTGTTCAAGTAATTACAACTCTGGATGATTTCTTGAAATTTTGATGTCGTTTTGAGTCCCACCAATCTAATGACTTTTTTTATGGCTTACTTACATAAAGTTTGTAAACAAGCTTAAATTCCTTGAATTGGTGGATTCGAGCTTATCTTGAGATATCTAACAAGGTCGACCACTAGAAATCATAACACTAGAAGCTCCAAGTTTGCCAGTGTTTTCATTCAAAATGGTAAATCATTTGGCTTTTTGATCGACAAAGAAATAACACTATTTTTGACTTGGCGTATTTCCCATTGTAAAATTTATCATCAAATTTGATAAAAATCGCTATCCAATCTAGTAAAAAATATGTGCACTTGGGTTCACTCAATTGGCTGCAGGTATGAAGTAAAATTATCTAGATCTTTCACAACCACTCTACCACAATGGTTTTGTTCTAAAAATATTTAAATTAGCTCCCAATATATCATCATGTGAGATTAGGCTTGCTATTTAGTTGTTGATGTAAGTAATAGACATATCNCAAGTAATTACAATTCTGGATGATTGCTTGAAATTTTGATGTCGTTTTGAGTCCCACCAATCTAATGACTTTTTTGATGGCTTACTTACATAAAGTTTGTAAACAAGCTTAAATTCCTTGAATTGGTGGATTTGAGCTTATCTTGAGATATCTAACAAGGTCGACCACTAGAAATCATAACACTAGAAGCTCCAAGNTTAATGGCTTACTTACATAAAGTTTGTAAACAAGCTTAAATTCCTTGAATAGGTGGATTTGAGCTTATCTTGAGATATCTAACAAGGTCGACCACTAGAAATCATAACACTAGAAGCTCCAAGTTTGCCAGTGTTTTCATTCAAAATGGTAAATCATTTGGCTTTTTGATCGACAAAGAAATAACACTATTTTCGACTTAGCGTATTTCCCATTGTAAAATTTATCATCAGATTTGATAAAAATCGCTATCCAATCTAGTAAGAAATATGTGCACTTGGGTTCACTCAATTGGCTGCAGGTATGAAGTAAAATTATCTAGATCTTTCACAACCACTCTACTAGGGGTGTAAACGAACCGAACACGAACGAACAAAGCTTGTGTTCGTGTTCGGTTCGTCAAAATTTAGTTTGTTTGAAATAAGCTCGTGTTCGTTTCTTAACGAACGAGCCAAATATGAACCGAACACGATCTGTTCGCGAACGACGAGCCAGTTTGACATCCCTAATATTAATATATAAAAATAATATTATATATTAATTATNCTTGGCTTTTTGATCGACAAAGAAATTACACTATTTTCGACTTGGCGTATTTCCCATTGTAAAATTTATCATCAGACTTGATAAAAATCGCGATCCAATCTTTTAAGAAATATGTGCACTTGGGTTCACTCAATTGGCTGCAGGTATGAAGTAAAATTATCTAGATCTTTCACAAGCACCCTACCACCATGGTTTTGTTCTAAAAATAGTTATATTAGCTCCCAATAATTCATCATGTGAGATTAGGCTTGCTATTTAGTTGTTGATGTAAGTAATAGACATCTCTCTTATGATTGTGATCATAAAAATATTTTGGAAAGAATATTCATTGTGCCCAACAAATCAATTATTCACGAGATGAGGCAATTTATGATAAGTCATTTGACACGAGAATTGGAGGTTGAATGGGATTTCAAATGCTTTCCAGGGTAGGAAGACATATTTGGCTATGTAGTAGGTGGATCTAGCCGACGGTATTTTGTGGTGACAAAGAGGGTCATTCAAGAATGTAAACAAGAGGTTGATATAGTTAACCTTAATGAGATTAACCATTCTTAGGTCTATGTGAAGATTTTCAGAGAAGAACAACACTGGAAGGATGAGATAAGGAGTAACAACATGGATCGCGGGTGAAGTTTTGATGAAATTACCATAGATTGGATAGAGTCACAGCGGCTAGGGATGCCAGGTTTTTGTTTTCTTGTTTGAGGTCATTTTGTGACTTGACTTTTTAGGATAAATTTCTAAGCTTTTAGGATTGCAAGGATTATCATTATCAAAAATTTGAATTCAACTTTGATACCATGACAAATAACATATTATAGTTTAAAACCTTTGAACCATATTTTTTCCTCAAACTAGAATAAAATATATATTTATAGGTGCAAAACAACTAATTATTAATTTAAATTTAATGAACAAATTACATTATTAATGGGAATAAAAAAGAAAGGATAAATATGGGCAGATTGTTGAGGTGGACAATCTTCCTAATATTGATAATCTCAATAAATCATTATTAAGAAATTAGCAAATATAGCTATCATGAGTGATGGGTCATCANAACTGTTCACGAACAACGAGCCACATTGACAGGCCTACTTTTAGGATTGCAAGGATTATCATTATCAAAATTTGAATTCAACTTTGATACCATGACAAATAACATATTATAGTTTAGAAACTTTGAATCTTATTTTTTTCCTCAAACTAGAATAAAATATATATTTATAGGTGCAAAACAACTAATTATTAATTTAAATTTAATGAACAAATTACATTATTAATGGTAATAAAAAAGAAAGGATAAATATGGGCAGATTGTTGAGGTGGACAATCTTCATAATATTGATAATCTCAATAAATCATTATTAAGAAATTAGCAAATATAGCTATCATGAGTGATGGGGTCATCAATAATTTTTTACAACCAGTACGAATCTCAAGGTATTTTTTAGCATTCAGAGCCTTAATTTCAATAAATTTATAGTCAAATTGATCATCTCAACAAGACAAACCAATAATAGTGAAATACATGAGCTTCATCTGCAAAGAGCATATCATTTCTACCTCATTTAATGTCTGAATACATTATTTTATCTTTTCTNCTTACAACTAGTACGAATCTCAAGGTACTTTTTAGCATTCAGAGCCCTAATTTCAATAAATTTATAGTCAAATTGATCATCTCAACAAGACAAACCAATAATACTGAAATATATGAGCTTCATCTGCAAAGAGCATATCATTTCTACCTCATTTAATGTCTGAATACATTATTTTATCTTTGTCNTCATCAATAATTTCTTACAACCAGTACGAATCTCAAGGTATTTCTTACCATTCAGGGCCCTAATTTCAGTAAATTTATAGTCAAATTGATCATCTCAACAAGACAAACTAATAATACTGAAATATATGAGCTTCATCTGCAAAGAGCTCATTATTTCTACCTCATTTAATGTCTGAATACATTATTTTATCTTTGTCTTGTAATATTCATAAAGTAGAAAAACCAATAAATTAATAATGCTGATCTTGAACCACTTGCATGTTTGTTAAGGAGGTCTTTCTGTCTTATTCAGCAATGCAAAAGATGAGGCTGCCATTAAAATATTTGGAATGTGAGAGCAAAATCAGCTTCACCTTTCAACGCTTAAGTCTGAACTCAAAAATTTTAAATTATTTTTTTTGTTTTTATTTTCATTTTTTTACTAGCAAACGACATTCTTTCAAGGAAATAATAAGTGGCTAGTGGTTTCTCCATTAATCAATCTTTNATGAGGGCAAAATCAGCTTCACCTTTCAACGCTCAAGTCTGAACTCAAGAATTTTAAATTATTTTCTTTGTTTTTATTTTCATTTTTTACTAGCAAACGACATTCTTTCAAGGAAATAATAAGTGGCTAGTGGTTTCTCTATTAATCAATCTTCTCTTTTCTTCTGACAAGTAATTTCAGAGTATTGATGAGAATTTGGATGAATGACTTTGGGTCTATTTGAGGTAATTATAGTTATTTGAAGAAGTAGTTGTGAAGCTGCAGCAAAATAAGAAGCTGTTTATGACCCTCATTTCTCTTAAATTAAGTTTTTTTACTTATATGGGAGGATAATTTGTTCTTTTGCCCCTCCTGAAATATCAATTTTGACTCTCCTGAAATATCAGTTTGTTCTTTATTGCCCCAGCCTCTCATACGTACACATACAACTACCATATTTCTAATAAATACTACAAAGTAATGTGTATTCAAAATAAAATGAGTTTGATTTATTTTAAGATAAATNCTAGTTATTTGAAGAAGTAATTGTGAAGCTGCAGTAAAATAAGAAGACCTCCTTTCTCTTAAATCAAGTTTTTTTACTTATATGGGAGGATAATTTGTTCTTTTGCCCCTCCTGAAATATTAATTTTGTCTCTCCTGAAATATCAGTTTGCACTTTATTGCCCCAACCTCTCATATGTACACATACAACTATCATATTTCTAATAAATACTACAAAGTAATGTGTATTCAAAATAAAATGAGTTTGATTTATTTTAAGATAAATACAATATATGAATAATTTATTAAAATTGTAATGAAGCAGCTATGAATGTCGGAGACTAAAACTTCGAAGATATTAAATAATTGTTTTTTTGTGTTTTATTGACAATCATATTTTATTTTAGGGGTATTTACATACATATCACTCAATCCTTATGTATTTACATATAAAAGTCCTAATAAATAAATATTTATTTTATGATATTTATCTAAATAGCTTATATTTATAAACAATTCTATAATATTTATGCAAATTTGTTCCTTGTTTAGCTTCACAAAGTTTATATATATATATATATA
>JXCR01090470.1:480847-495457 GCA_002079205.1 Phalaenopsis hybrid cultivar
TAATAATAATAATAATAATAATAATAATAATAATAATAATAATAATAATAATAATAATAATAAAATGATATAAAATTAACATGTTAATTATTAAAAATAAATTAAATATTACTTAAGTTTTAACAAACTTAAAACTAACTTTTAATAAAAAAAAGTAAATAAATAAATTATTTAATGAAGGTCGTTATCAAAGTTTAGCTCCGATAAATTTTTAAAATGCTCACGTTTAATTAATTAGACCATAGATGTAAGGGCTAATAATACTATGGCTGTCAAAAAAGCTCGTTTTTCACGAACGGTTCGTGGTCGGTTCGGCGATGAGTTCGTGTTCGATTCGTTCGATAAGTAAACGAGACGAACATAAACAAATTTTTTTCGTTCGGTTTGTTAAACGAATCAAACACGAACAGTGATGCGTTCGTTCGTGTTTAAAATAAAAAAATAATTTTAAATAGTTATATATAAAAAAATTATGATATTTAAAAAAATTAAATTTTATAAATTATAATATATAATAAATTAATAATAATAATANTGATAAAACTTTGTGTACGATGAATGTAAATGTTAAAAGTTTTTGCGTTAGATTTGTAAATAAATAAGAACTGCGCGGTATGGATGTAATTATCCTGATTTTTATAACTAAATCCAAGTTATATTTGTTTTTTTTTTAATTGTAAAGTAATTATTAACATTTTAAGTAAAATATTATTCTTGTTTCTTAGGCAATGATCAAGAAAATTTTAAACAAGTGATTTTTATAAGATTAAAATATTATCCCATAAGAATATCAAGAGTTATTTTAAAATTTTAAAATAAAATTTGGGGAAATTATTACAGGGTGAGTATTGTTTTACCAACTGGGGGTGTATGTTTTTAATTTCATTGCGATCCAAACGAACTCCTCCCGGTGCTCTTAAAGCATCTGTACCAATTGGTTCCTTAATATCGCGTCAAAACATTCACTAGTCAGAAAAATTTTTATAGGGTTCTCCGTCGGACACTAGCGTCTGGAGGAAGATCTCATTGGTTTCCAAACCCCCTCCCTCTAGATCTTGATGTCAAGCAGTTCATAGTCGACGCTTGAAACTACCCACAAACAACAGTTTCTAGTCTGCTCCAAGTTTCCCTGGACTGTAAGTACTTCCCCGTCGCTTGGGAACTTTATGGCTACATGGTAGGTGGAAGTCACTGCCCGGTAGATGTTCATGTGTGGCCGATCGAAGATAGCATTATAGGTTGGCGATGACTCCACCATGAGAAAATCCTCCGTGTTGTCATGCTACTTTCCTGGCTCTCCCCAAGAGATGGCAGCACTCATAAGACTTAGCACCCCCTTCCTTTCTCCAGAGAATTCAAACAACGGGTCGACCGGTGCAGTTAACTGATCGATCTTCAAATAGATCTTGTCGAACACTGATTTTAGTAGGTATTCACCGAACTTTTGGTATTAATGAGAATACTACCCACCTGGTAGTCGTTGATCAGCGTTGTGATGACGATCACCTCATTGTAGGGGTTCCCCTTTGGTGAGAGATCTGCATTTGTAAAGACAATGGGTAAGTGGTTACGTGTGCACAGAATGACAGGGCGTACCTCTCACGAACGTTGTCTCTTTAGACTAGTGGATTGGGGCTCTCCCTTGAATATGGAGGGTATTATCCCTGCTACGTGGACCTCGTTCACCCTGGCAGGCCCGTTGGAGGGATCCCCTGCTATTGCTTTACACTGTCGTTGTGTAAGTGCGTCAAACACTATAAATTCATTATGCTTTTTGGCGTGAGTTCCTCAATTAGGTTTTAGAGGCGACGACACTCCTTTTTTGTGTTCATGTTCAAGGCGGTAATGATAGTACTTTTTGGTATCTCGTAGGGCCGGTAACACCTTTAGTTGCTAGGTCGATTTGAAGTGATCCTTTTTTGGATGAGCTAGACTATTTTTGGCTATCGACACATTGAGGGATGTCAAACCTTGCATTTCTCTATAAACATGTTATCACTCATAATATTGAGCCGATCGTTAATCGGAGTGTTGCTTTCTATCTTGGTTGCCTTGGTCTTTTCTCTGCTAATATCGAGACCGAGAGATGTTGTTTTGGTGACCGGCGGGCTGACTTCCCTTTATCTTTTGTTGTTTGCTCCGTTCTTTCCGCTTCTTTGATGGGTGGTTGGATGATTTCATCTTACCCTTAGAGGAGCTTTGGAGGTTTTCTTCAGTGAGTGTGCTCATTCGCGAAAAGTTGTAGGTTTAAATAAATTTAAGTCACACCTAATTAGCTTGTTTCAGACTCCTCGCTTTAAGTCTGTCCCGCTAATTTCAGCCTTTCAATTTCTGAATTCCTACATCTCATTCTAGAATTGGGTGGTGTAGGTCCGTAGGATCTCTTTTTCTCCATACTTGAGGTCGACCATATTGTCCAAGTCTTTCCCCGGCTTCTCTAAATTTGAGAAGTGTGAAACGCAGAGTCTCTTAACTTGTAGTAACCTGAGATGGTTTAGGTTTGCAGACCATCAAACCATTGCAGGACCAACTCTTTCAAGTAGATTAAGAAGAGACAACGCATTATTTGGTTGTCAATTTGGAGCAGACCGACAGATGATTTGAACGATGTGACGTGGTTGATTGCGTCAGTCCTCCTTTTGTAAGAATCAAAGCGAGGAATCCTTANCTATAAATTTAATGAAGTGATATTTATGACGTGATGATAAAAATTTGTGTACAATGAATGTAAATGTTAAGTTATTGCGTTAGATTTGTTTAAGCCTCTCCCGCTAATTTCAGCCTTTCAATTTCTGAATTCCAGCATCTCATTCTAGAATCGGGTGATGTAGGCCCGTAGGATCTCTTTTTCTCCATACTTGAGGTTGAGCATAGTGTCCAAGTCTTTCCCTGGCTTCTCTAAATTTGAGAAGTGTGAAACGAAGAGTCTCTTGACTTCTAGTAACGTGAGATGGTTTAGGTCAGCAGACCTTCAAACCATTGCAGGACCAACTCTTTCAGGTAGATTAAGAAGAGACAACACATTATTTGGTTGTCAATTTGGAGCAGACCGACAAATGATTTGAACGATGTGACGTGGTTGATTGCGTCAGTCCTCCTTTTGTAAGAATCAAAGCGAGGAATCCTTATCTTGGGCGGAGGTATCGTCTCTTTGAATTGGCGAGTAAAGGCCCTTTTGAGAGCAGTTGGATAGGCACTCTCATTCGTTCTTCCAATCGCTTGTTCGCCTGTGCAGACGAGGCGTGTCGGTGTGTTGAGACTCATCATGTCCCTCTGTCTGCTAATTGCTGGCCTGATTATGCGAGATAGACAAGTTCTTATGCGGGGGCCTTTGCGAATGAACCCCCTAGGGTTCCACTTCTAGGCGAGGCGCCTGCTCATTCCTATGGGTGATTACATTCTAGAGGATCTTAAATTAGGCTTGTACGCATTGGATATGTGTATGCACGTCTGTTGCGTTGAGTTCCATGTGTGATATCTACCTTTGGAAAGTTTCTCCTTCGTAGTTAGCACCACTTCTCGTCTAGGGCACGTCCACGCTCATCGCATCACTATTCAGGATGTTGGATCTCAGATTGTGTTTTGTGAACACATCTCGAGAGTTAAAGTTGAGTGAAAGAGTGCAGAAAGCAAACCAAGAGTTACGGTGGAGAAAATCGGAGGAGTCCTAATGACCTGTCTCGCTTTGATTGTCTTTTTGTCTCTTATTTATAAGAATATCTTTTTTACAATTACAGAAATGAGATAACATTTAAGGAAACTGTTCTTAATATGATTAATTCTCTAATAAATTGTATGTATTTCATTTCATATATGTATTACAATTAGAATTTTGATATGGTGGTAATTGATTGATTGATTTGCTAGGATGCGACCGACTGAGACGATCGACTGGGTGTCGAGCATGAATTGTGTTTGGTCGACCTAAGTGTTCGATCGAATGACGAGCTTGTCTGTCACGACAAAAGTAGGTCAGTTGTCTAATCGAGATTAATGGGTTTCTGTTTGTATTTCGATCGATCGGTTGGTCGACTGATGAATCAATTTATTTTGTCGGGTGAACCGTGGCTCACTTGTCGTTTTGGCTCAAGTCTTATGGGGCCTATGTCTCATCTATATAGTTGGTTCATTGCCTCATCAAGATATCACTATTAGCAAGGTCTTAGACAGATCTTATCGTTGCCTGTGTCAGATATCCGATGAGATTTGTTGCTATGATGAATTACACCTCGTCATTGGTGGATCTTGTCTCCATCAGACTAGGGACCATCTCCTGAGCTTTGGCTTGTCCTGGATTTAGAATCGTGACTTTATCTGTTTGGTGGTGACTTCTCAACAGACTTTACACCCTTGGGCGAGGTTTTTTACTTTTGGTTGTTCGTTCTCTTTGAGATTCATATTGATAGTNCCATGTCCCTCTGTCTGTTAATTGCTGGCCTGATTATGCGAGATAGACAAGTTCTTATGCGGGGGCCTTTGCGAATGAACTCCCTAGGGTTCTACTTCTAGGCGAGGCGCCTGCTCATTCCTATGGGTGATTACATCCTAGAGGATCTTAAATTAGGCTTGTAAGCATTGGATATGTGTATGCACATCTGTTTGTGTTGCGTTGAGTTCCATGCGTGATATCTACCTTTGGAAAGTTTCTCCTTCGTAGTTAGCACCACTTCTCGTCTAGGGCATGTCCACGCTCACCGCATCACTATTCAGGATGTTGGATCTCAGATTGTGTTTTGTGAACGCATCTCGAGAGTTAAAGTTGAGTGAAAGAGTGAAGAAAGCAAACCAAGAGTTACGGTGGAGAAAATCAGGGGAGTCCTAATGACCTGTCTCGCTTTGATTGTCTTTTTGTCTCTTATTTATAAGAATATCTTTTTTACAATTACAGAAATGAGAGAACATTTAAGAAAATTGTTCTTAATATGATTAATTCTCTAATAAAATGTATGGATTTCATTCCATATCTGTATTACAATTAGAATTTTGATATGGTGGTAATTGATTGATTGATTTGCTAGGATGCGACCGACTGAGACGATCGACTGGGTGTCGAGCGTGCATTGTGTTTGGTTGACCGAGGTGTTCGGTCGAATGACGAACTTGTCTGTCACGACAAAAGTAGGTCAGTTGTCTAATCGAGATCAATGAGTTTTTGTCTGTGCTTTGGTCGATCGGTTGGTCGACTGATGAATCAATTTATTTTGTCGGGTGAACCATGGCTCACTTGTCGTTTTGGCTCAAGTCTTATGAGGCCTATGTCTCATCTATATAGTTGGTTCATTGCCTCATCAAGATATCACTATTAGCAAGGTCTTAGACAGATCTTATCGTTGCCTGTGTGAGATATCCGATGAGATTTGTTGCTAGGATGAATTACACCTCGTCATTGGTGGATCTTGTCGCCATCAGACTAGGGACCATCTCCTGAGCTTTGACTTGTCCTGGATTTAGAATCGTGACTTTATCCGTTTGGTGGTGACTTCTCGACAGACTTTACACCCTTGGGCGAGGTTTTTTACTTTTGGTTGTTCGTTCTCTTTGAGATTCATATCGATAGCNAATACACATTTTTTTTTATTTACTTACTTAATGCTCACATTTTTTAAATTACATAAAAATAATATTATTATTATTTTACTTAAAATTAATTTTTTTTTCATACATATACTTTAATGTAGTTTGGATACTAAAATGATATTTATATTAATATAAAGTTTAATTGAATAAAAATACTTTTATTAAGTTTTTTTGTCATCACCAAGGATTAAACTCGACGGATATAAGAAAAACTCCTTTAATTTATTTTTGAGGCATTTACATACATACCACACAATTTCTATGTATTTACACAGCTAACACCTAAACTCTACATTTTACATTTATGCCACCCAAAAATGTCATAACACATCAAAAATATAATTTATTAAATTTTTAAGAAGTAAAATACATCTTTCCATTCATATAATAGTTGGCTTATGTGTAAAAACAAGAAGTTTAGGTGTAAAATATAAGTAAATATAAAGGAGTTAACTATTCACTTGTATGTAAAATTTCCTATATTTTTTTATATTTGATGAAAATTATAATTTAAGAATATAAAATGGCTAGAATATTGTGTTTATTTATAATAATAATAATAATAATAATAATAATAATAATAATAATAATAATAATAATAATAATAATAATANAAATTTGTGTACGATGAATGTAAATGTTAAAAGTTTTTGCGTTAGATTTGTAAATAAATAAGAATGGCGCGGTATGGATGTAATTATCCTGATTTTTATAACTAAATTCAAGTTATAATTTATTTTTTTTTAATTGTAAAGTAATTATTAACATTTTAAGTAAAATATTATTGTTGTTTCTTAGGCAATGATCAAGAAAATTTTAAACAAGTGATTTTTATAAGATTAACTTATTATCCCATAAGGATATCAAGAGTTATTTTAAAATTTTAAAATAAAATTTGGTGAAATTATTACAGGGTGTGTATTGTTTCTCCAACTGGGGGTGTATGTTTTTAAATTCATTGCGGTCCAAGCGAACACCTCCAGGTGCTCTTAAAGCATATGTACCAATTGGTTCCTAAATCTTACGTCAAAACTTTCATTGGTCAGAAAAACCTTATAGGGTTCTTCGTCGAACACCGACGTCTTGAGGACGATCTCACTGGTCTCCAGACCCCCTTCTTTTGGTTCTGGATGTCGAATGGTTCATAGTCGATGCTTGAAACTACTCACAAATAGCAGTTTCTAGACTGCTCCCAGTTTCCCCGGACCTAAAGTACTTCCCCGTCGCTTGAGAACTTTATGACTACATGGTAGGTGGAAGTCACTGCCGGATAGATGTTCATGTGTGGCCGACTGAAGATAGCATTATAGATCGGTGGTGACTCCACCACGAGAAAATCCTTCGTGATGTCATGCTACTTTCCTAGCTCTGCCCAAGAGATGGCAGGAGTCATAAGACTTAGCACCCCCTTCCTTTCTCCAGAGGATTCAAACAACGGGTCGACCAGTGCAGTTAATTGATCGATCTTCAAACAAATCTTGTCGAACACTGATTTGAATAGGTATTCACTGAACTTTTGGTATCAATGAGAATACTACCCACCTGGTAATCGTTGATCAGCGCCGTGATGACGATCACCTCATTGTAGGGGTTCCTCTTTGGTGAGAGATCTGCATTTATAAAGACAATGGGTAAGTGGTTACGTGCGTACGGGATGACGGGGCGTACCTCTCACGGACGTTGTCTCTTTAGACTAGTGGATATGGGCTCTCCCTTGAATATGGAGGGTATTATCCCTGCTACGCGGACCTCGTTCACCCTGACAGGCCCGTTGGAGGGATCCCCTACTGTTGCTTTACACTGTTGTTGTGTAAGTGCGTCGAACACTATAAATTCATTATGCTTTTTGGCGTGAGTTCCTCAATTAGGTTTTAGAGGCGACGACACTCCTTTTTTGTGTTCATGTTCAAGGCAGTAACGATGGTACTTTTTCGTATCTCGCAGGGTCGGTGACACTTTTAGTGGCTAGGTCGATTTGAAGTTATCCTTTTTTGGATGAGCTAGACTATTTTTGGCTATCGACACATTGAGGGATGTCAAACTTTGCATTTCTATGTAAACATGTTATTGCTCATAATATTGAGCCGATCGTTAATCAGAGTGTTGCTTTCTGTCTTGGTTGCCTTGGTCTTTTCTCTGCTAATCTCGAGACCGAGAGATGTTGTTTTGGTGACTGGCGGGCTGCTTGCCCTTTGTCTTTTGTTGTTTGCTCCGTTCTTTCGGCTTCTTTGATGGGTAGTTGGATGATTTCATCTTACCCTTAGAGGAGCTTTGGAGGTCTTCTTCAGTGACAGTGCTCATTCGCTATCTCCAATGCTTTGGCAAAAAGTAGTAGGTTTAAATAAATTTAAGTCATACCTAATTAGCTTGTTTCAGACTCCTCGCTTTAAGCATGTCCCGCTAATTTCAGTCTTTCAATTTCTAAATTCCAACATCTCATTTTAAAAGCGGGTGATCTAGGCCCGTAGGATCTCGTTTTCTCCATACTTAAGGTCTAGCATAGTGTCCAAGTCTTTCCCCGGCTTCTCTAAATTTGAGAAGTATGAAACGAAGAGTCTCTTAACCTTGTAGTAACCTGGGATGGTTTAGGTCAGCAGACGTTCGAACCACTGCAGGACCAACTCTTTCAGGTAGATTAAGAAGAGACAACACATTATTTGGTTGTCAATTTGGAGCAGACCGACAGATGATTCGAACGATGTGACATGGTTGATTGCCTAGGTCCTCCTTTTGTAAGAATCAAAGCGAGGAATCCTTATCTTGGGCAGAGGTATCGACTCTTTGAATTGGCGAGTAAAGGCCCTTTTGAGAGCAGTTGGATAAGCACTCTCATTCGTTCTTCCAATCGCTTGTTCACCTGTGCAGACGAGGCGTGTTGGTTTGTTGAGACTCGTCATGTCCCTCTGTCTGCTAATTGTTGGCCCGATTATGCGAGATAGACAAGTTCTTATGCGGGGGCCTTTGCGAATGAACCCCCTAGGGTTCCACTTCTAGGTGAGGCGCCTGCTCATTCCTATGAGTGATTACAACCTAGAGGATCTTAAATTAGGCTTGTAAGCATTGGATATGTGTATGGACGCCTATTTGTGTTGCGTTGAGTTCCATGTGTGATATCTACCTTTGGAAAATTTCTCCTTCGTAGTTAGCACCGCTTCTCATCTAGGGCATGTCCACGCTGACCGCATCACCATTCAGGATGTTGGATCTCAGATTGTGTTTTGTGAACACATCTCGAGAGTTAAAGTTGAGTAAAAGAGTGAATAAAGCAAACCAAGAGTTGCGGTGGAGAAAATCGGGGAAGTCCTAATGACCTGTCTCCCTTTGATTTTCCTTTTGTCTCTTATTTATAAGAATATATTTTTCACAATTATAGAAATGAAAGAACATTTAAGGAAACTGTTCTTAATATGATTAATTCTCTAATAAATTGTATGGATTTCATTCCATATCTGTATTACAATTAGAATTTTGATATGGTGGTAATTGATTCATTGATTTGCTAGGATTCGACCGACTGAGACGATCGACTGGGTGTCGCGCGTGCATTGTGTTTGGTCGACCGAGGTTTTCGGTCGAATGACGTGCTTGTCTGTCATGACAAAAGTAGGTTAGTTGTCGAACGAGATCAATGAGTTTCTGTCCGTGCTTTGGTCGATCGGTTGGTCGACTGATGAATGAATTTATTTTGTCGGGTGAACCGTGGCTCACTTGTGTTTTGGGCTCAATTTATATGGGGCCTATGTCTCATCTATATATTTGGTTCATTGCCTCATCAAGATATCACTATTAGCAAGGTCTTAGACAGATCTTATCGTTGCTTGTGTGAGATATCCAATGAGACTTGCTGCTATGATGAATTACGCCTCGTCATTGATGGATCTTGTCGCTATCAGACTAGAGACCATCTTCTGAGCTTTGACCTATCCCGGGTTTACAGTCGTGGTATTACCTGTTTGGTGGTGACTTCTCGATCGACTTTAAACCCTTGGGGGAGGCTTTTTATTTTTGATCGTTCATTCTCTTTGAGATTCATATCGATAGCTCTAGTTGCACTTTACTTTGCATATATATATAGAATGAAAAATATTGATGAAATGATATGGCTATCAAAAGTAAACTGCAATCCGGCTATTGGCTGTTTATAGGAGGATTTTCTTATATAAATAACATTAAATTATAATATATTGACATAATTTAAAACTTATATTTTTCTTATTTACTTACATAATACCCAAATTTTTAAAATTACCTAAAAAAATACTAATATTAATTTACTTAAAATTAATTATTTTTTCATACATATACTTTAATGTAATTTGGATACTAAAATGATATTTACATAAATATAAATATTTAAATATATAAAAATACTTCTCTTTATTAAGTTTTCTTGCCATCACCAAGGATTAAACTCGAGGGATATTTAAATGAATTAAGCTTAAAATTTTTCCATAAAAATAAAAAATTGTGTTTTAACCTTAAATCTAAGAAAAACTCCTTTAATTTATTTTTGAGGCATTTACATATATACCACAAAATTCTTATGTATATAAAATGGCTAGAATATTGTGTTTACTTATAATAATAATAATAATAATAATAATAATAATAATAATAATACTAATAATAATAATAATAATAATAATAATANGCCGGCCAGTCCGACCTGATCGACCGTTGGTGCTAATTTGAACGCTCTGTGTCTTGTGGTGAGTTACAGAAAAGTTATCAATGTGAAACTTATGAAGGAGATGGTTAAGTTTAATGTGTGTGTGTGCACGAGTATGAAATGAATTAGGTTCTGGTTTGTTGGTCAAAGTGTGATAATGATATGTAANGTCCCATCGATGCGCTGAAGCTGGCCGCGTGTGTCGATGTTCTTAGCGGGCTTATTCACATCGGCATCGGGCAGTCGGCCGACGAAACGTGCTGCCCCTTGGTGAAGGGGCTTGCGGGGCTCGATGCGGCTCTGTGCCTCTGTACTGCCATAAAGCTGAAGCTTTTGAACATAAACTTACTTCTTCCTATTGCCCTGGAGGTTCTCGTTGACGACTGTGGGAAGTATGTTCCAGCTAATTTCAGGTGCCCGGATTAACTAAACCCGACCGGCCAGTCCGACCGGATCGACTGCTGGTGCTAATTTGAACGCTTTGTGTCTTGTGGTGAGTTACATAAAAGTTATCAATGTGAAACTTATGAAAGAGATGGTTAAGTTTAATGTGTGTGTGTGTGCACGAGTATGAAATGAATTAGGTTCTGGTTTGTTGGTCAAAGTGTGATAATGATATGTAATAAATCGTGCATTTCAAAATTGTGATTTTTATGATTTTGAACTCGTTTTAAAGAATGATTCGAATGAAAATAATATGCGAAAAATGGGAAGAAAATAACTTTGCATGAGTTTGTTCATAAACTATTTTATATATCCGATCAAGACATCCAGACAACGCACGTGACATTCGAGTTCGTAAAAACTTGTCTAGAATCGAGCTCAAACAAATTTGAACTTAAGTTTTATTAACTGTTAAATGGTGTCAGAATTTTAAAATATATTTTGTAAAACATTAAAGTTGATTTAACTTTACATAAGAGTTTATATGCAAAGGAGATGTGGGCTGGCAAAACTAGAGGAGTCACTTGTGTTGATGGTCCCAGCGATGATTGCCTGTGTGTTCTCTCTTATAAGGAAAAATACAAAATACATACAGCTCATCTCTTAGCCAATCAGTTGAGAGATTAGTTGCCCGTTTGGATTTATTTTATTTTTTATTTTTTAATCTTCAATTTTATATATATATATATATATATATATNTAATATTAGGAATGTCAAACTGGTTCATCGTTCACGAACAGCTCGTGCTTGGCTTGTGTTCAGCTCATTCATTAAGAAACGAACACGAACAGTGACTTCACGAACATTTTCAAACACGATCTTATTTCAAACAAACTAAATTTCAAACGAACCGAATACGGACACAAACTCTGCTCGTTCGTGTTCGATTCGTTTACACCCCTAAATAATACCGCTTAGATACCATGAGGCAGCACACAGAATGCGAAACAATCTGAATCCACTTGAAATCAATATCTAATCATATGTATATTATTTTTATACCACTTGGACTCATCATTTAAGAATAATATATTTTGGTTTGATAAATTTATAAATTTAAATTTATTTTGAGAAAATAAATATTTAAAATTTATTAATTGTTTAAATATACAAGATTTATTTTAAAATAAATTTATACATTTAAAACTTTTCTTTAATAAATTTTAATCATAATATAATCAAATCAATTTTTTAATAAAATTATATATTCTCAAAAAAAAAAAAAACAGATTTGAGAAAATTTCATAAAGCCACAAAATTTATTTAAAATGAACTACTTAATCTCAAAAATAAAATTATAAATTTAATTCTCATTACCATTAAAAAGATATTTCCACCTAATTCATTTGCCTCCATTTTTCTCCTTCTAGATTTGACTTTTGTGATTATTTATTCTATTGAATCAATAGGGCTGTCAAAACGGCTCAAACTATCTGTATTTGACTTGTTAAGAAACTCGTGATCAATTTGTTCGTTAAATTAACGAGCCGAGCACAAACAATTTTCTTGTGTTCGATGTATAAAGGAGCTGAACATGAACAAAGATTTATTACTTTATGTTCGGCTCTTTTTGGCTCGAAATAATTAAATTATATATATATATATATATATAATGTCTATGAGGCTACAATGATTTGTAATCAATTAAAATTATTAATTAAAAAAGTGGAATAAGAATACATTAAATTATATTTAAATGATATTTTAATATAAATAATAAATTTAAATCTCGCCTCAACCCTTAACATATTTCGGTTGTGCGAATAGAGTAGTCAAAACAACTCTTTGTTCGCGTTCTGCTCGTGTTCGGCTCACTAAACAAACAATTGTTTTAATCCAAATATAAACGAGGCAAGCTCGAACAGTGATACTTTCTAACGAGCCGAACACAAGCTGAACCTGTGCTTGCTCGTGTTCGGCTCGTTTACACTCCTATTCATCAATGATTATATAAATTAATTCTTAGAATCCATTCCACTATAATTCTATAAATTAGGAAATTAAAATAAAAAATAAATAAAAATATTTGGATGATTCGCATGCAAAGGAATCCACTTATAATTACCTTGGATTCTCTCAAATAAAGATAAAATAATCATTCCAGCTTACATATTTTGGACCTTATGAGAACATTACCACATGCATTATCTGAAATAAAAATCATTATTTATACTTATATGTCCATAAACTTTATAGTTATATTTCTTTTATTTATGATAAAATTGTTAAATATGCTGACAATTTGACCCTTTTTTTTCGTAAATCTGGTAATTAATTAATTAATTATTTATTTATTTTGTGAAAGCATGGAGTATATTTTCATGTAAATAAATACATTTTCCCATAAATAAATAAAAAAATGAATTATCATATTTCCCATTATAATAATAGCAATAAATTAATGCATAAAAAATTTAAAAATAATTATATAAATAATTGAAAAAAATAATTAATTTAAATTATTACATAAATAATTGAAAAAAAAAGCCTTGAAATTCTAACATATATCTATTAATTGAATTTATTTTATAATATATACATTACAAGATATTATAGTTATCTTAAAATAAATTCATTGATTTTAAGAGTCATTATAATTTAAGTATATCTTTCAAAAAATATATTATCATTTGAGCCAAATTTTCCACTCAATACCATGATAAAGTTTTGGAAGATCTCCATACATAACCACTCATTTCCCTTGGAGCTCATCTATAAATAGAACCATTTTCAAGCCTCCTACATCCTCCCCAAAAATGGAGAAGAATAAGATAGCACCAGCAGCTCTATTTCTCACCTTCATAAACCTATCTTCCCTCCTCTGCTCCGCCTGCCCAACATGCCCTACTCCTGTTCCATCACACCCCCCTCCACCACCACCAAAACCATCACCACCACCACCCAAGCCCTCACAACCTCCACCTTCCAATACACCCTGCCCTCCGCCTCCGCAGCCGCCAGCCACATGTCCCATCGATGCCCTGAAGCTGGCCGCGTGCGTCGATGTTCTTAGCGGGCTTATTCACATCGGCATCGGGCAGTCGGCCGACGAAGCGTGCTGCCCCTTGGTCAAGGGTCTTGCGGGGCTCGATGCGGCTCTGTGCCTCTGTACTGCCTTAAAGCTGAAGCTTTTGAACATAAACTTACTTCTTCCTATCGCCCTGGAGGTTCTCGTTGACGACTGCGGGAAGTATGTTCCAGCTAACTTCAGGTGCCCGGATTAACTAAACCCGGCCCGCCAGTCCGATCGGATCGACCGCTGGTGTTAATTTGAACGCTTTGTGTCTTGTGGTGAGTTACAGAAAAGTTATCAATGTGTAACTTATGAAGGACATGGTTAAGTTTAATGTGTGTGTGTGCACGAGTATGAAATGAAGTAGGTTCTGGTTTGTTGGTCGAAGTGTGACAATGATATGTAATAAATCGTGCATTTCAAAATTGTGATTTTTATGATTTTGAACTCGTTTCCAAAAATAATTCGAATGAAAATAATGTGCGAAAAATGTGAAGAAAATAACTTTGCATGATTTTGTTCATAAACTATTTTGTACATCCGATCGAGACGGCTAGACAACACACGTGATATTCGAGTTCGTAAGAACTTGTCTTGATTCGAGCTCAAACAAATTTGAACTTAACTTTTATCGACTAAGTTAAATGGTGTCACAATTTCAAAATATATTTTGTAAAACATTAAAGTTGATTTAACTTTACATAAAAGTTTATATGCAAAGGAGATGTGGGCTGGCAAAACTAGAGGAGTCACTTGTGTTGATGGTCCCAGCGATGATTCCCTGTGTGTTCTCTCTTATAAGGAAAAATACAAAATACATACAGCTCATCTATATATATATATATATATATATATATATATATATATATATATATATATATATATATATATATATATATATATATA
>JXCR01090470.1:506187-530043 GCA_002079205.1 Phalaenopsis hybrid cultivar
CCTTGGAATTGAGTGATCTTAAGCTTATTAAATTTCTCGTCGAGACGCTTAATTTTAATAAAAATATGTCAAATTCGGAGTCCATTTGATCATTCAACTAACAATCCAAAACCTCCAAATTCACTTCAATGTCTTGATTTAGGCTTGATTAGATCCAAATTGGCCTATCTTTTATATCATTGGGTTCGTTTTGTCAAGAGTCAGTTTTGACTATAAACTTGTTGAAATTGAGACCCTCGAATTTAGAATAACTAATATTAAAAAAATATATCAATATTTATGTTAGATGATGAAAATTTATTGATGGTGCATCACTTATAAAATTAATTCAATTCTGAAATCCTATAAAAGATTAGATTCATCATGTTAAATAAATTAACACCAAAATTGTGTGGACCACTCATTGTTGCCACGCATGTATATATATATATATAGTATTGAGTATAGGTTTGCTACTTATGATTGCTCAGATGCCCACTCATCAACGCAAATCATTCGTAGACCATTATTTTACTAATAACTTGTGAAAAATATTTTTGATGATTATATTAGTGCAGAGAATCAAAATTGGTTAAAATAGATATTAAAAATTAGTGATTATTATGAAGGTTGGTGTTTTGAATTTCTCATGAAAAGACAAATAGGCTGAGTGCACTTAGGCTATGGTTTTAATTAAAATAGTGATTAGGAGATAATTAATAAATGCAAGAGCTATTTTAATTGCAATTGTTTTTTTTTATAGGTAAGCACTAGATCATGAAATCTGAAATTTTTTTATATTATTTTCAATCAATGTGCATCACATTCACACACATTTTGATTACAATTTTTTGCTAAAAAAATTCATTACAGGCTTTAATAATGTTTGTTGTGTGTCAGAAGATTTAAGACAATTGTGTGATTATTTAGCTTCTTAATGTTGCACAAAAACTCAATTCACACGCACAAGTAATTGAAGTGACAGGTAGAGACATATTTTTATGTTAAAAACTCGAAAGCGTAAAAAAATACAGGGCTTAGTGTAATCAGAATGATCCACTATAAGTTGATGAGTGCACTCTCGAGCCCTTGCACCTGCTGGCGGGAAAGGGATACACTGTTTCTAGAAGTACAATGGTTGTATGTAGAAAAATTCATTGCACTACAATCGGAACTAGTTTCAGTTAGGAGTAGTTATCAAAGTTCAGTACACTATCTTTGAGGTACATCTTTTCACGGTGTTCAGAATGGTGCAACACCTCATAAGGTGCCTCATTACTCTACAACATTGCCCTTTACTCCTTACGATGCTTTGTTACTCCATGATGTTAGTCTTTACTTGGCATGGTATTTCGTCATCATACTTCGCGATGATGCAAGCCCAATTCGCATCATACTCCGCGACTTCGTGGGGGACTTTGTTGCAATTAGGCGTTTCTTTTGTTTTATGTATGAAAATTGATTCCACTTGCTCGCATGGAGTCTTTCTAGTGAGGACTATGCCCAAAACTAGCTTCCCATCAATACTTACCTCCTAGGATCGTCTTTCAGAGATATGGGTGGATACCTTGTTTGTCATAAGAGATCTTTCTAGTGAGCAATGTATATATTACTAGCTTCCCATCCAGACTTGCCTTTTTGGATTATATGGGTGGATATCTTTTTCGAAACTTACTCTCAAGAGGTCTTTCTAGTGAGAAATGTATCCATTGTGAGCTTTCCATCAAGACTTATTTCTTGGGCTCATCTTTCAGAGATATGTTGAATACCTTGTCTCACTTTCCCTTAATGGGCCTTTCCACACAAAATTTTTTATGAGAGAATAAAGAAAGAGATTAGAATGAAAGCAACAATTTTTTTTACTAAAATAAGATAAATTGTTGTTGCACTTATGATTTGATAGTCTTAAATATATTCTTCTATTTTTTCTCACGTCATTCTTATGAATAGTGGCCAAAGTGACATTGACATATCAGGCATTCAATTTTTTTAAGTAAAAAATATCTTTCTACTGAATGCTCTGTTATATATTAGAAATGACAATATTGAGACTCGTCTCCATAATTTGGTTTTTTAGCAGGCTTGGGCACTTAATGAACTCTTCATCGACATGTTGAGCGATGCATAATGATTTTTTGACTAAGCTTCACATCGTTGGTTCACATAAAGAGGAGGGAAATCATGATTTCCTTATGGTTTGTACTTATTTCATTATGAGGTTTGAACGACATTCCCAGAGTTAGTCTTACACTCTCCCCTAAATTGCTGTAATTGCTCCTTGTGTGCACTGATGACCTCATATGTAGTGATTTTTTATTTGACACAGTGACGAGATCAAAATAAATGGGCCTTCTCCCGCATCAATGATGTCTAGAAAGGCCTCAGCTGGAGCCCTCCAAGAAAGATTCCCTCAGAAAGTTAGTATCCACCACTAGAATCTGACACAATCTGGTGGAAGATCTTCAAAAGTATTCCTTAAGCGATTCTCCCTCATTCGAATGAATTAATGAAAATGGGATGAATCTTTGATGATCATCTTGTTTGTTATTAACAACCATGCAAATATCATAGTAAACACGCTAATGGTGTGGATAGTGCCTCTGAGAAGTGAGTAGAACCAAAATGGGTTTGCCCTTTGAGAGTGGCAAGAAACACTTAACAAAGAAATACATTAGAAGCCGTTGAATATGTATGATGACCCGATAATGGTCAATGAGTTCATAAGGATTAGTTATCTCATCATAGAAGTTGATTTTTTGGGAGCTTGAAGCTTGCTAGGATGGGGTGTTGGAGGACCACCTCACCTAAGAGTGGAGACTCTTAAAAATGAAGATGAATGAAGAAGCGATCCCTATCTTCTAGATAGAACTCTTCTTGAACGAAGCACAAAAAATCATCATGAACTATACTATCAAGAGCAGTAATGAGACATGGCTGGACTACATTTCCCATATTTGTTGGCGGGTTACTGGTTGGGTTAGTTATGCATCCTGGCTTAGTGGAGGGAGAGTACAAGTTTTTTCAAGTGGGGCCTTCCCTATTAGTTGTTAATCATATGGTAAACATGCTTCAATCTCACAGTGTGAGCATTGATTATTGAACCTTACATACGAGCTAAAGAATCTCATTATGAGACTTCTCCATCCTGCACATTTGATATTCCATAAAAGGGCCTAAGGTGCCTTCACTGCCAGGGTAACATCTTTCAGGGGAGAAAAAGGCGGAGCCTTGACATCCCAGGCTCTGTGATTGTCCTGCTTGGGTGGCAGGTGTTAGATCTTGATGCTCTGTTGTTGTGAGTATTATGTCTTGTAGTCATTCAACAAATTTCACAAGTTCTTTGGTGGTGGGATTTTTGTTCCCATAAATGAGGCTAAATGGTTATGTGCTAAAAATTTGTGGAGATTAAATAATTATTTAGTGTCATAGCATTGCATAAAAGTCTAGCACAAGCGTATGTAATTGAAGTGATAAGTAAGGAAACAAGAAATTTTTTTGCCAAAAACCCTTAGCCTATTATGAATGATATAATATAAGTTGGCGAGTAGACACTCAGACCATCATCCAATGGGTGGGAAAGGTTTATATAGTTTCTTAAAGTATAATAGTTGTATTAAGATGGATTCATTGGATAACAGTCAAAAACAGTTGTAGTTGGGACTTCAGTGCACATTCTTTAAGGTGCATCATTTCACCGTGTTCAAGATGATGCACTACTTTGTATGGTGCTTCATTACTCTGTGATGTTGGTCTTTACTTCTCACGATGCTGAGTTAATCCGAGATGTCGGTCTTTACTCCGTGTGATGCTTTATTTACATTTCCACCCCCTAATCATCAAATTTTACATGCATGCAACCTAAAATATACATGAAAATATAAATTTCATGTTTACTTCATTTTCTAAATGTTAAGCGTTGATATATATTTTTTTATGTTTTATAAAAATTTGAGTGGTATTTATATAGTTAATACTTTTTTTACATAAATAATAAAATTCAAATAGCATTTATATAAGAATCAGGAATCAGTTGGTATATATGCAAATTCCCCTTTAAACATTTTATAACAAAAATACTTCAAGATCCCAATGTACTTTTTTTTCTATTCCACACAATTCATACCGTTTTTCAGGGCAAATTCTTGAATAATTTAGCATTATTTCAGCAAACACTTTTCGTATCTATCACAAAGCCCGGACTTCACCTTCCTTTCTTTTCTCAAGAGATCTCATCATGAGATAGACAATAAAGGACAAATTAAGCACTCGTATATATATATTTTCTTAAAAAATCCCCTAACGGTCAAATTTTCATATACAGAACCGTCTCAGCCCAACGGTCACTTTTCTCATCCCTAATCCCTCCCCTCCCTCGCTCCCCATCTTCTCATCTTCCTCACCCTCACCAAAATCCTTCCAATATCTCCTGCAGCCTTCCATCAACCGATCAGAAAGAAATGTTAGCCGAGCGCGTGATTACCGTCGAGTATCNAGTTATAGTTGGAAGTTGTCATAGTAGAGTTTGCCACATAGGCTTTAATTGGTGACTGAAATGTCATTAGTTGAACACAACAACCGTAGTTTGTGAGTGCACTAACGTCAGTTGACCACAGAGGTTGTAGTTGGAAGTTATAATAGTAATAGTTGGTCCATATGTCATAATTAGTGATTACTGAGTGCAATACCGTCAGTTGGTCACATAGGTTATAGTTGGTGATTGCAATGGTGTCAGTTGGCCACATAGTCCATAATTGGTGACCGCAACAGTGTTAATTGATTGTAGAGGCCGTTGTTGAAAGTTATAATAATAGTAATTGGCCACATATTTTGTATTTGGTGACTGCTTCATCGTTATTTGGCCACATAGACAATAATTGATGTCTACAATAGCATTAGTTGGCTACAAATATTATAATTAGAAGATGTAGCAGTAGTAGTTGGCCACAAATGCCATAGTTGGTGACTGTAATATAGTTAATTGGCTATAAGGACTGTAGTTAGTAATTGCAATAGAGTCAGTTGGTCATAAAAATCATAGTTGGACATAATAATAGTAGTTAGCCACATAGGCCGGTAGTGGCTGAAATATCCTTAGTTGGTCATAAAGCCATAGCTTTAAGCCGTACTTATAACAGTTGACCACATAGATCATAGTTGGTGACTAGACTCATTCCATCAGAAAGAACGAGGTTACAATTTTACAAATAACACTACAGTTGCCACTATATACCATAAAGAAAAATAGAGATGTGAGAAATGACCACCATATTTTTGCTAAGATTGTCATAAATAGTGGTTACTGAAGGCTAGAGGCTAACGACTGTTGATGATGATGGCCGGCGATGGTCGACGGTGGCCATCGGATGATGGTTGACGGCAGTTGGCGACCCAAATTTATCTCTAATTTTTCAATACAAGTATTATACGTTACATCCTTATTTGAGATGCGACATTTACAAATAGGATTCACATATGGCGACAAGCAATGACAACTAATGTTGGTCAGTAGTGGTTGGTGAGCAATGTCAAACTAAGGTCAGAGGCTATAGAGGCCAAGAGTTATCCTTGGGTTTTGAGCATTTGACGTGCTTTGGAATTTCTCTTATTCTCTTTTCCCTTCAAGTAAAGAGAGGGAGTCTATTTATAAGCTCTAGAGGAAGGATATTTTAGCCCTTTGGCGAATAACTTACCCAACAACCTGATTAGATGACCTACATTGATCCCATTTAATGATCAATGATATTTTTATGATTTAAATGTCTTAATGACCTCATAAGTGAGTAATCCTATTCTTGATGGATTCCTCTCATTGAGACACTTAATTTGAATATAAATATGTCAAATTTGGAGTTCATTTGATCATTCAATGAATTCCACATATGATCATACGACCCATATTGATCTCCTTGATGATAAATAATTTTTTAATGATTTGAATGCCTTCATAACCTTGGAATTGAGTGATCTTAAGCTTATTAAATTTCTCGTCGAGACGCTTGATTTTAATAAAAATATGTCAAATTCGGAGTCCATTTGATCATTCAAGTAACAATCCAAAACCTCCAAATTCACTTCAATGTCTTGATTTAGGTCTGATTAGATCCAAATTGACCTATCTTTTATATCATTGGGTTCGTTTGGTCAAGAGTCAGTTTTGATTATAAACTTGTTGAAATTGAGACCCTCGAATTTAGAATAATTAATATTAAAAATATTTATCAATATTTATGTTAGATGATGAAAATTTATTGGTGGTGCATCACTTATAAAATTAATTCAATTTCTCAAATCCTATAAAAGACTAGATTCATCATGTTAAATAAATNATTTTACATATGCCACCTAAAGTGTACATGAGAATGTGAATGTCATGTAAAAGCAGTGGCATTTTTTTTTATGTGTTTTAAAAGATTTGAGTGTTATTAATATAACAAATAAAAATTAAGTGTTGGATATACATAGGAATTAGGGGGTATATATGCAAATGACCCTTTGAAATAATTTAGCATTATTCCACTAAAGATGTTCTCACAAAAATACATCATGATAATAATACTATACCTTTTTTTTTGTTTTACATAATTCATATGGTATTTTAGAGTAAATCCCTCATTACTTTAGCAATACATCACCAAACATTTTTCTTATCAATCACAAAACCCGGATTTCATCCTCCTTTTTTAAGATATCTCATCATGAGATATATAAGAAAAACCCAGTTAAGCACTCACATTTTTTTTAAGAAAAACCCTAAATTGTCAAATTTCATCAAATTGTCATATAGAGATCATAATTGGAGATTGTAATCACAAAGATTGTCACTAGTTACTACAGAGGGAGAAGTTGGTCATAAATACTGTAACCAGAGGCTACAATAGCAGCAGCAATTGACCATAGAGGTCATAGTTGAAACTATAACAATCGTTGTTGGCGACAAAAGTTATAGTTTGTGATTACAATATCATTTGTTTGTCACATAATCCGTGGTTGGAAGCTGTAGAGTCAGTGATGACTTCAATAGAATCAGTTGGCCACAAGGGTTATACTTGGAAATTGTCATAGTAGAGTTTGAAACATAAGCGTTAATGGGTGACTGCAATGTCGTCAGTTGAACAAAACAGCCGTAAGTTGTGAGTGCAATAACGTCAGTTAACCAAAGATGTTGTAGTTGGAAGTTATAATAGTAATAGTTGGTCACAAAGATCATAATTAGTGATTACTGAGTGCAATAACGTCAGTTGGTCGCATAGACAATAGTTGGTGATTGCAATTGTGTCAGTTGGCCACAGAGTCCATAGTTGGTGATCGCAATAGTGTCAGTTGATTGTAGAGGCTGTTATTGAAAGTTATAATAATAGTAATTGGCCACATATTATGTATTTGGTGACGGCTAATTGGTGGCTACAATAGCATTAGTTGGCTACAAATATTATAATTAGAAGATGTAGCATTAGTAGTTAGCCACTAATGCCATAGTTGGTGACTGTAATCTCGTTAATTGGCCATAAGAATTATAGTTGGTGACTGCAATAGAGTCAGTTGGTCATAGAAATCATAGTTGGACATAATAATAGAAGTAGTTAGCCACATAGGCCATCGATAGTGGCTGAAATATCCTTAGTTGGTCATAACAGCCATAACTTTAAGCCGTACTTATAACAGTTGACCACATAGATCGTGGTTGGTGACTGGACTCATTCCATCAAAAAGAACGAGGTTACAATTTTACAAATAACACTGCAGTTGCCACTATATACCATAAAGAAAAATAGAGATGTGAGAAATGACCACCATATTTTTACTAAGATGGTCATAAACAGTGGTCACTGAAAGCTGGAGGCTAACGACGGTTGATGATGACGGTCGACGATGGTCAATGGTGGCCATCGGACGATGATTGACAGCAGTTGGCGACCCAAATTTATCTCTGATTTTTCAATACAAGTGTTACGCGTTACATTCGTATTTGAGATGCGACATTTACAAATAGGATTCACATATGGCGACAAGTAGTGACATCAAATGTTGGTCACTAGTGGTTGGTGAGCAATGTCAAACTATGGTCAGAGGCTATGGAGGCCAAGAGTTATCCTTGTGTTTTGAGTATTTGACGTGCTTGGAAATTTCTCTTATTTTCTCTCCCCTTCAAGTAAAGAGAGGGGGTCTATTTATAAGCTCTAGATGAAAGATATTTTAGCCCTTTGGCGAATAACTTACCCAACGACCTGATTAGATGACCTACATCGATTCCATTTAATGATAAATGATATTTTTATGATTTAAATGTGTTAATGACCTCATAAGTGAGTAATCTTATTCTTGATGGATTCCTCTCATTGATACACTTGATTTGAATATAATATGTCAAATTTAGAGTTCATTTGATCATTCAATGAATTCTACACATGATCATATGACCCATATTGATCTCCTTGATGATAAATAAATTTTTAATGATTTGAATGCCTTCATAGCCTTGGAATTGAGTGATCTTAAGCTTATTAAATTTCTCGTCGAGACGCTTGATTTTAATAAAAATATGTCAAATTCGGAGTCCATTTGATCATTCAACTAACAATCCAAAACCTCCAAATTCACTTCAATGTCTTGATTTAGGCTTGATTAGATCCAAATTGGCCTATCTTTTATATCATTGGGTTCGTTTTGTCAAGAGTCAGTTTTGACTATAAACTTGTTGAAATTGAGACCCTCGAATTTAGAATAACTAATATTAAAAAAATATATCAATATTTATGTTAGATGATGAAAATTTATTGATGGTGCATCACTTATAAAATTAATTCAATTCTGAAATCCTATAAAAGATTAGATTCATCATGTTAAATAAATTAACACCAAAATTGTGTGGACCACTCATTGTTGCCACGCATGTATATATATATATATATAGTATTGAGTATAGGTTTGCTACTTATGATTGCTCAGATGCCCACTCATCAACGCAAATCATTCGTAGACCATTATTTTACTAATAACTTGTGAAAAATATTTTTGATGATTATATTAGTGCAGAGAATCAAAATTGGTTAAAATAGATATTAAAAATTAGTGATTATTATGAAGGTTGGTGTTTTGAATTTCTCATGAAAAGACAAATAGGCTGAGTGCACTTAGGCTATGGTTTTAATTAAAATAGTGATTNGGAGTCAGTTTTGACTATAAACTTGTTGAAATTGAGACCCTCGAATTTAGAATAATTAATATTAAAAATATATATCAATATTTATGTTAGATAATGAAAATTTATTGGCGGTGCATCACTTATAAAATTAATTCAATTTCTCAAATCCTATAAAAGACTAGATTCATCATGTTAAATAAATTAACACCAAAATTGTGTGGACCACTCATTGTTGCCACGCATGCCTATATATATATATATATAGTATTGAGTATAGGTTTGCGACTTAGGATTGCTCAGATGCCCACTCATCAACGCAAATCATTCGTAGACCATTATTTTACTAATAACTTGTGAAAAATATTTTTGATGATCTTATTAGTGCAGAGAATCAAAATTGGTTGAAATAGATATTAAAAATGAGTGACTATTATGAAGGTTGGGGTTTTGAATTTCTCATGAAAAGACAAATAGGCTGAGTGCACTTAGGCTATGGTTTTAATTAAAATAGTGATTAGGAGATAATTAATAAATGCAAAAGCTATTTTAATTGCAATTGTTTTTATATAGGGAAAGCACTAGATCATGAAATCTGAATTTTTTTTTGTATTATTTTCAATCAATGTGGATCGCATTCACACACATTTTGATTACAATTTTTTTGCTAAAAAAATTCAGGACGGACTTTAGTAATGTTTGTTGTGTGCCAGAAGATTTAAGACAATTGTGTGATTATTTGGCTTCTTAATGTTGTACAAAAACTCAATTCACACGCACAAGTAATTGAAGTGATAGGTAGAGACATATTTTTATGTTAAATACACGAAAACATAAAAAAACACGGGGCTTAGTCTAATCAGAACGATCCACTATAAGTTGATGAGTGTACGCTCGAGCCCTTGCCCCACTGACGGGAAAGGGTTACACAGTTTCTAGAAGTACAATGGTTGTATGTAGAAAAATTTATTGCACTACAGTCGGAACCAGTTTAAGTTAGGAGTAGTTATCAAACTTCGGTACACTATCTTTGAGGTACATCCTTTCACGGTGTTCAGAATGGTGCAACACCTCATAGGGTGCCTCATTACTCCACAACATTGCCCTTTACTCCTTACAGTGCTTTGTTACTCCATGATGTTAGTCTTTACTTCGCATGGTATTTCGTCATCATACTCCGCGATGATGCAAACCCAATTCACATCATACTCCACGACTTCGTGGGGGACTTTGTTGCAATTAGGCATTTCTTTTATTTTATGTATGAAAATTGATTCCACTTACTCACATGGAGTCTTTCAAGTGAGGACTGTGCCCAAAACTAGCTTCCCGTCAATACTTACCTCCAAGGATCATCTTTTAGAGATATGGGTGGAGACCTTGTTTGTCATAAGATATCTTTCTAGTGAGCAATGTATATATTACTAGCTTCCCATCCAGACTTGCCTTTTTGGATTATATGGGTGGATATCTTTTCTGAAACTTACTCTCAAGGGGTCTTTCTAGCAAGAAATGTATCCATTGCAAGCTTTCCATCAAAACTTATTTCTTGGGCTCATCTTTCAGGGATATAATGAATACATTGTCTATCACTTTCCCTCAATGGGCCTTTCTACACAAAATTTCTTATGAGAGAATAAAGAAAGAGATTAGAATGAAAGCAACATTTTTCTTACTAAAATAAGATAAATTGTTGTTGCACTTCTGATTTGACAGTCTTAAAGATTTTCTTCTATTTTTTCTCATCTCATTCTTATGAATAGTGGCCAAAGTGACATTGACATATCAGACATTCAATTTTTTTATGTAAAAAATATATTTCTATTGAATGCCCTGTTATATATTAGAAATGACAATATTGAGACTCGTCTCCATAATTTGGTTTTTTTAGCAGGCTTGGTCACTTAATGAACTCTTCATCGACATGTTGAGCGGTGCATAATGATTTTTTGACTAAGCTTCACCTCGTTTGTTTGCAGAAAGAGGAGGGAAATCATGGTTTCCTTATGGTTTGTACTTATTTCATTATGAGGTTTGATCGACATTCCCAGAGTTAATCTTACACTCGCCCCTAAATTGCTGTAATTGCTCCTTGTGTGCACTGATGACCTCATATGTAGTGATTTTTTATTTGACATAGTGATGAGATCAAAATAAATGGGCCTTCTCCCGCATCAATGATGACTAGAAAGGTCTTAGCTGGGGCCCTCCAAGAAAGATTCCCTCAGAAAGTTAGTATCCACCACTCGAATCTGACACAATCTGGTGGAAGATCTTCGAAAGTATTCCTTAAGTGATTCTCCCTCATCCGAATGAATTAATGAAAATGAGATGAATCTTTGATGATCCTCTTGTTTGTTATGAACAACTATGCAAATATCATAGTAAACACGTTAATAGTGTGGATAGTGCCTCCGAGAAGTGAGTAGAACCAAAATGGGTTCGCCCTTTGAGAGTGGCAAGAAACACTTAACAAGGAAGCACATTAGAAGTCGTTGAATATGTATGATGACCCGATAATGGTCAATGAGTTCATAAGGATTAATTATCCCATCATAAAATTTAATTTTTTGGGAACTTGAAGCTTGCTAGGATGGGGTGTTGGAGGATCACCTCACCTAAGAGTGGAGACTCTTAAAAATAACGATGAGCAAAGAAGCGATCCCTATCTTCTAGATAGAACTCTTCTTGAATGAAGCACAATAACTCATCATGAACTATACTATCAAGAGCAGTAATGAGACATGGATGGACTAGACTTCTCATGTTTGTTGGTGGGTTACTGGTTGGGTTAGTTATGCATCCTGGCTTAGTGGAGGGAGAGTACAAGTTTGTTCAAGTGGGGCCTTCCCTATTAATTGTTAATCATATGGTAAACATGCTTCATCTCACAGTGCGAGCATTGATTATTGAACCTTACATATGAGCTAAAGAATCTCATTATGAGACTTCTCCATCCTGCACATTCGATATTCCATAAAAGGGCCTAAGGTGCCTTCACCGCCAGGGTAACATCTTTCAGGGGAGAAAAAGGCGGAGCCTTGACATCCCAGGCTTTGTGATTGTCCTGCTTGAGTGGCGGGTGTTAGATCTTGATGCTCTGTTGTTGTGAGTATTACGTTTGGTTGTCATTTAACAAATTTCACAAGTTCTTTGGTGGTGGGATTTTTGTTCCCATAAATGAGGCTAAATGGTTATGTGCCAAAAATTTGTGGAGATAAAATAATTATTTTGTGTCATAGCATTGCACAAAAGTCCAGCACAAACGTATGTAATTAAAGTGATAAGTAAGGAAACAAGAAATTTTTTTCCCGAAAACCCTTAGCCTATTATGAATGATATAATATAATTTAGAGAGTAGACACTCAGACCATCATCTAACAGGTGGGAAAGGGTTATACAGTTTCTCAAATTATAATGGTTGTATTAAGATGAATTCATTGGATAACAGTCGAAAATAATTGTAGTTAGGACTTCAGGGCACATTCTTTAAGGTGCATCATTTCACTATGTTCAAGATGATGCACTACTTTGTATGGTGCCTCATTACTCTGTGTGTTGGTATTTATTTCACACAGTGCTTAGTTAATCTGCGAAGTCGGTCGTTACTCTATGTGAAGCTTTGTTATTCAATATAGTACATCCAGACTCTATGGGGGCTTCATCGCAACAAGTAGGAGGCGGTCAATGACGGTCGACGGTGGCCAGCGAGCGGTGTTTAACAACAGTCAACAATTGCAAGTGTGCGAAGCATTTGCAGAGTCTTCGAATTAGAGCGACACTGGAATTCAGCTCTTTCTTTGCGAACCAACTCAAGGTCTAAATCTTCCTCTGGTTGAAGGACTGGGTCCCCTTTCATGAAGGAAGTATGTCTCTATTTACAGAGCATGAGAGAAGCCTCCCTTCAAATAAGGTGGTTGTTTGGAACACTCCTTCGGATGATCGGGAAAGATACTCTCGATCAGATGGTGCATTGTGGACATTTAAATGTCTTATTAATGTTTGAATTGAGTGATCTTAGATGTGTGACTCATCTTCTCGAGACACTCAATTTAACTATAAGCTTGTTAGATTTGGAATCCAATTGAACTTCTAATTATTACCCAAAGCATCCAAAAGTGATTTAACGAATTGACTTAGACTTGACTTTACTCAGATTGATTCAATTTTAGTGTCAGTAAGTTTTTCTCGTCCAGTCGATCATTTTAACCATAAGTTTTATAAAATCTAAACTTTGGATGATTTTTAATTTAAGTTTGAATATTTCTTTGTGCAGAAAAAATTACGAGCTAATTATCTTGAGATTCGTGTCAAATAATAAAAATTATTGAAAACATATTGACACCTCGAGATATTATGATTTTCAAAATTGCTTTTCATGAGATAGGTTGCATTCATCACTTCCCAAAATTATGTTTGAGATGGTAATAGAGATAAATCAAATAAATTTTTATGTGAAATAATATATATATATCCGAGTGTGTGTTTGTGTTGCGTAGTTTGACATGTTGGTTGACATCTTCGGTGTAAGACCTCTCAAGTCGGGGGTTTGAATCTTCTCTGACACAATTGACCTTGAGGAGATTATACTACAATTGTTAAGCACATTAGGAGTGGTCGGATATATATATGATCTCACAGAAATTTTTGTCAAGAAAATATTAATCTTTTGCCTAGTTTTCGCATTATTCGTATTTTAAAATAAGAAGATTTACATACATACCACTCAATTCTTCTTTATTTATATTTCGACCCCCTAATCATCAAATTTTACATGCAACCTAAAATATACATGAAAATATAAATTTCATGTTTTCTTCATTTTCTAAATGTTAAGTGTTGATATATTTATTTTTATGTTTTTTAAAAATTTGAGTGGTATTTATATAGTTAATACTTTTTTTTTACATAAATAATAAAATTCAAATGGCATTTATGTAAGAATCAGTTGGTATATATGTAAATTCCCCTTCAAACATTTTATAACAAAAATACTTCAAGGTCCCAAGGTACTTTTTTTTTCTATTCCACATAATTCTTGCCGTTTTTCAGGGCAAATTCTTGAATAATTTAGCATTATTTCAGCAAACCGGATTTCACCTTCCTTTCTTTTCTCAAGAGATCTCATCATGAGATAGACAACAAAGGACAAATTAAGCACTCGTATATATATTTTTTTAAAAAATCCCCCAACGGTCAAATTTTCATATACAGAACCGTCTCCGCCCAACGGTCACTTTTCTCATCCCTAATCCCTCCCCTCCCTCGCTCCCCATCTTCTCACCTTCCTCACCCTCACCAAAATCCTTCCATATCTCCTGCAGCCTTCCATCAACCGATCAGAAAGAAATGTTAGCCGAGCGCGTGATTACCGTCGAGTATCTGGACCCTTCCATGTCCCGAGAACTCCTCTGCAAATTCCCCGACGGCTCGGCGTTCGGCTTCGACTACTCTCAGAGCGCGATCTGGTCGCCGCTGCTACCTCGAGCCCGGAATATGTCCTGCTCTATATGTCAGGATAAGATCTGCGGCGCTTCTCGGTTTTTTTCTCCGGTTGGGCTGAGAAGAGTGAAGGAAAAGATGATCAAGAAGAAGAAAAAGAAGATGATGAAGGTGATGCAGGGGAGCTTTAAGAGAAGGCTGGACTATTCTTCTATTTCACCCCCAAAAAGAGTGAGNCTGTCCTGCTCTATATGTCAGGATAAGATCTGCGGCGCTTCTCAGTTTTTTTCTCCGGTTGGGCTCAGAAGAGTGAAGGAGAAGATGATTAAGAAGAAGAAGCAGAAGAAGATGAAGGTGATGCAGGGGAGCTTTAAGAGAAGGCTGGACTATTCTTCTATTTCACCCCCAAAAAGAGTGAGCTTTTTACTTATTTAAATCTGCAAAGTGGAGAAAACTATCATAGCTCCTAATACGGGATTGCGTAATCAGAAACTGAAATAAATGCAGATTAGAAGAAATTTAAGAGAAGAGTTTCATCGTCCTTTTTTATCGCCATTGTTTTGCAGGGATGGAAGAGGAAGTTCAGAGCGGCAGCAAAGCGATTTAAGGCCCAACATTTGTCTACTTTGCTGAGGATCGTACCGAATCATGGAGATTGAAGTTTACAGATTCTGAAATTAGACTAGGAATTCTGTTTCCTTTAATTTTTGCACTGTTCTTATGTTATATCTAGCAGATTTTGCGTTTTACTTGTTTTTATTTCTGTGTTCTTATATTAAGAAAGTTTCTGAAAGTTAAAGGAAAGATCCAAATTGCAGAGATTCTTACAAAGAATTAAGCAGCGCTAGGAATATTATAAAGGATTAAGCTGTAAATTTGAAAAATAAAAGAAAAAAATTTAAATTGAGAACTCTAACTGGATAAGATTACTAATCAATTTTCTCCCCGCCATGGATTTATGCTGTTGATCTATTATACTGTAATTTATAAAGAGTCAAGTAAGAGCTAACTCTAATTTGAGCTTAAAGGTGATTGATTCATAAATTTTGAGCTCAAGTTTGATCTTAATTCTATGAATTTGAACTTGCTTATGCTTTAATTTGAAATTAGTTTTACAAATTTGTGCCGGCTTAAGAGCATACTCATTTATTATAAAAACATGATTGATTATGATTCCAAACTAATTTATTATAACTGGACAAAAAAATGTCCAATTAGAAGTGAAATAACTAAAATCAGGAATTTTAATATACTTTATGTGCATTTTAGTTCAACTTTTTTAAAATGAGCCAGCTCACATTCTGATGTGCTAACTAAAGACTGGCTCAATACCTCATCGCGCTCAAACTATTTATCGAACGGAGTCTAAGCCCACTCATGAGCGAGTTTGGCCTTAAACCCCTTAAAGAAGCAATCAGTTAGCAAAATGGATTTAAAATATGATTGGTAGTGTTATTAAGTTGCATTAGTGAACGGGGTCAAATGAGTTCTTTCATCATACAATATATTCCATTAACAATTTAATGGTGTGAAGCTTTAATATAGTCTATACATGTTTAGATTTAACATAAAATTTTATAATATATAGTTTAAGCTTAGTCTACTATGGAAACTATACATTTATTGAGAGATTTGATGGAGAAGTTCAGAGATAATAAGGAGAATCTACATTTGAATTTTATTGATTTAAAAAAAGCTTATAATAAAGTTCTAAGAGATATCAAAAAGCTTATAATAAAGTTCTAAGAGATATCCTTGGGAGAGTTCTTGAGAAGAAAGGTGTTAATATGACTTATATTCAAGTCATTAAAGAAATGTATACTAGAGTTGTTGCTTGTGTTCGAACTGAAGAAGAATTGACCAAATATTTTCTTATTTCCTTTGGATTACATCAAGAATCGGCTTTAAGCCCATATTTTTTTGCTTTAGTTATGGATGGTCTTACTAGACATTTATAGGAAGATGTACCTTGGTGTATGCTTTTTGCTGATGATATTCTTCTTGTGGATAAGATGAGAGAAAAAATCCAGGAAAAACTTGAATTATGGAGGTCTACATTGGAATCTAAAGGTATTCATTTGAGTATAACTAAAACTGAATGCATGGAATGTAATTTTAGTAGTAGCGGCTCTAGTGACAGAGTTGTAACTTTGGGTGATCAACTTATTAAAAGATGTGAACGATTTAGATATCTTGGGTATGTTGTTCAAAGTGATGGTGATATAAATGAGGATGAATAGCAGAATCTAAGTTGGTTGTGTTGGTTGAAGTGGAGGAATGCTTCAGGCCTTTTGCGGGATAGAAAAGTACTGCTTAGACTAAAAGGAAAATTTTATAAGATGGTGGTGAGACCTGCAATGCTTTATGGCACTGAATGTTGGCCTTTAAAAGAGAAGCATAATACTCAGTTAAGTGTTGCCGAGATGAGAATGATTAGGTGGATGAGTGGCTTTACACTTAGAGACAAATTGGAAAATGAATATATCTGTGATAGGGTTGGTGTGGCTTCTGTGACGGACAAAATTAGAGAAAGTCGTCTTAGATGGTTTATAATGAATTTATCCGTGATAGGGTTATTGTAGCTTATGTGACAGACAAAATTAGAGAAAATCAAAAGAATATATTCGTGATAGGGTTGGTGTAGCTCCTGTGACAGACAAAATTAGAGAAAGTCGTCTCAGATGGTTTGGTCACATTAAACGTCGACCATCTGATGATCCGATTAGGAGAGTAGAGGTTTTAGAATTTGGTCACATTAAGCGTCGACCATCTGATGATCCGATTAGGAGAGTAGATGTTTTAGATTTTACTTATGTTAAGAAAGACAGAGTTATATGATACACCTAAAATATATAGTGTTTTTCTACACATTTTTAAACCTATTTTTGAGATATTGCGCTTTAATGAAAGGTATTTGTATGTTTTTCTACAGTCAAATAGATGGAAAATGCTAAAAGGAGTGAAAAAAGGTCAAATTTGAAGAAAAAATGAAGAAAGGTGCAAAAATGGACTAGGGCGCCTAAGCGCTAGGTATCCCGTTTTTAAAGCTCCAAAAGTAATTATGTGAAGAATTATTTAATTTGAACGAATTTTTGAAGAGGTGTTTGAAGCAACCCTTTGTAAAAACGTGGGAAATATCTCATGGACACGAAAATTCATTCAATTGGCTTTTGAGAAGACAACTTCTAGAAGATTCGTTGAATGGAGATACATTTTGAAGGGACACCAAGACACCTTTTGGATTTTTAATAAAGAAGACTTGGATCACAAAGCCAACCGCCACAGGCCANAAGACATTTGATGTAGATATTTGAGATAAGTGTTTATCTTTGTACCTACACTTGGTTTTAATTTAGATTTTTTATTTGTGTGCATGATTTCTACTTTTAAACTCATGTGTGATTGTGTTTTCTACATGGATTCTGAGTAGTTTTTTTTATCTTTTTCCTTAAAATGTTAAGTAATTAAGTGTTGAAAGGAAGTTGTGTGAAGTATTATGCTTCAATGTTGGAAGAAGTTGTGATGATTTGAAATCTTGTACTTCATTTACTTCTTAATTTAACCAATTAAGATGTAAATACATGTTGTGAGAATATGTAAGATCCGAGATGACATTGTCTCAGTCAACAAATGGTTTAGAATTATATATTAGTTCACGGGATTCGTCGACACAAATTTTAGGGGAGTCGCTCGTTGGAAGCTGTCGGTCATCGGAATCAAAATCCCGTCGTCTGCTTCAGAAAGACATTTAATTTATATATATATATATATATANAAATGAGTGATTATTATGAAGGTTGGGGTTTTGAATTTCTCATGAAAATACAAATAGGCAGAGTGCACTTAGGCTATGGTTTTAATTAAAATAGTGATTAGGAGATAATTAATAAATGCAAAAGCTATTTTCATTGCAATTGTTTTTTTTATAGGGTAAGCACTAGATCATGAAATCTGAAATTTTTTTATATTATTTTCAATCAATGTGCATCACATTCACACACATTTTGATTACAATTTTTTGCTAAAAAAATTAATGACTGGCTTTAATAATGTTTGTTATGTGCCAGAAGATTTAAGACAATTGTGTGATTATTTAGCTTCTTAATGTTGCACAAAAACTCAATTCACACACACAAGTAATTGAAGTGACATGTAGAGACATATTTTTATGTTAAAAACACCAAAACGTAAAAAAACACAGGGCTTTGTCTAATCAGAACGATTCATTATAAGTTGATAAGTGCACGCTCGAGCCCTTGCCCCACTGGCAGGAAAGGAATACACAATTTCTAGAAGTACAATGGTTGTATATAAAAAAATTCATTGCACTCCGTCGGAACCAGTTTTAGTTGGGAGTAGTTATCAGACTTCGATACACTATCTTTGAGGTACATCTCATAGTGCGAGCATTGATTATTGAACCTTACATACGAACTAAAGAATCTTATTATGAAACTTCTCCATCCTGCACATTCGATATTCCATAAAAGGACCTAAGGTGTTGTCACCGCCAGGGTAACATCTTTTAGGGGATAAAAAGGCAGAGCCTTGACATCCCAGGCTCTGTGATTGTCCTGCTTGAGTGGCGGGTGTTAGATCTCGATGCTCCGTTGTTGTGAATATTGCATCTGGTTATCATTCAACAAATTTCACAAGTTCTTTGGTGTTGGGATTTTTGTTCCCATAAATGAGGCTAAATGGTTATGTGCCAAAAATTTGTGGATATAAAATAATTATTTAGTGTCATAGCACTGCACAAAAGTAAAGCAGAAACGTATGTAATTGAAGTGATAAGTAAGGAAACAAGAATTTTTTTTTGCAGAAAACCCAAAAATAAAAAAAATTCAAGGGAGTTAGCCTAGTCAGAATGATACAATATAAGTTGGCGAGTAGACACTCATGCCCTCATCCAACGAGAGAGAAATGGTTATATAGTTCCTCAAAGTATAATGGCTGTATTAAGATGGATTCATTGGATAACAGTCGACAATAGTTGTAGTTGAGACTTCAATGCACATTCTTTAAGGTGCATCATTTCACCGTGTTCAAGACGATGCACTACTTTGTATGGTGCCTCATTACTCTGTGATGTTTGTCTTTACTTCGCACGGTGCTTAATTAATCTGTGACGTCGGTCGTTACTCTGTGTGATGTTTTATTACTCCTTATCGTACATCCAGACTCTATGGGGCCTTCATCGCAACAAGTACGAGACGGTCAAAGACGATCGACGGTGGCCAGCGAGCGGTGTTTAACAACAGTCAACAATTGCAAGAGTGCAAAGCATTTGCAAAGTCTTCGACTTAGAACGATAATGAAATTCAGCTCTTTCTTTGCGAACCAACTCAATGTCCTCTGGTTGAAGGTCTAGGTCCCTTTTCATGAAGGAAGTATGTCTCTATTTACAGAGCATGAGAGAGGCCTCCCTTTAAATAAGGTGGTAATTTTGACCACTCCATCGAATGATCGGGAAAGATACTCTCGATCAGATGGTGCATTGTGGACATTTAAATGTCTTATTGATGTTTGATTTGAGTGAACTTAGATGTGGACTATCATAGTGCGAGCATTGATTATTGAACCTTACATACGAGCTAAAGAATCTTATTATGAGACTTCTCCATCCTGCACATTCGATATTTCATAAAAGGACCTAAGATGCCTTCACCGCCAGGGTAACATCTTTCAGGGGATAAAAAGGCAGAGCCTTGACATCCCAGGCTCTGTGATTGTCTTGCTTGAGTGGCGGGTGTTAGATCTCGATGCTCCGTTGTTGTGAATATTGCATCTGGTAGTCATTCAACAAATTTCACAAGTTCTTTGGTGTTGGGATTTTTGTTCTCATAAATGAGGCTAAATGGTTATGTGCCAAAAATTTGTGAATATAAAATAATTATTTAGTTTCATAGCACTACACAAAAGTCAAGCAAAAACGTATGTAATTGAAGTGATAAGTAAGGAAACAAGAATTTTTTTTGCAGAAAACCCAAAAATAAAAAATTTCAAGCGAGTTAGCCTAGTCAGAATGATATAAGTTGGCGAGTAGACACTCATGCCAACATCCAATGAGAGAGAAAGGGTGATATAGTTCCTCAAAGTATAATGGTTGTATTAAGATGGATTCATTGGATAACAGTCGACAACAGTTGTAGTTGGGACTTCAATGCACATTCTTTAAGGTGCATCATTTCACCGTGTTCAAGATGATGCACTACTTTGTATGGTGTCTCATTACTTTGTGATGTTGGTCTTTACTTCGCACGGTGCTTAATTAATCTGCGACGTCAGTCGTTACTCTGTGTGATGTTTTATTACTCCATATCGAACATCCAGACTCTATGGGGGCTTCATCGCAATAAGTAGGAGGCGGTCAACGACGGTCGACGGTGGCCAACGAGCGGTGTTTAACAACAGTCAGCAATTGCAAGGGCGCGAAACATTTGCAAAGTCTTCGACTTAGAACGATAATGGAATTCGACTCTTTCTTTGCGAACCAACTCATTGTCTAAATCTTCCTCTGGTTGAAGGTCTAGGTCCCTTTTCATAAAGGAAGTATGTCTCTATTTACAGAGCATGAGAGAGGCCTCCCTTCAAATAAGGTGGTAATTTTGACCACTCCATCGAATGATCGGGAAAGATACTCTCGATCAGATGGCGCATTGTGGACATTTAAATGTCTTATTGATGTTTGATTTGAGTGATCTTAGATGTGTGACTCATCTTGTCCAGACACTCAATTTAACTATAAACTTGTCAGATTTGGAATCCAATTGAACTTCTAATTACCACCCAAAGCATCCGAAAGTGATTTAACGAATTGATTTAGACTTGACTTTACTCAGGCTGAGTCAATTTTGGTGTCATTAAGTTTTTCTTGTCGAGTCGATCATTTTGACCATAAGTTTTATAAAATCTAAATTCAAGATGATTTTTAATGTAAGTTTAAATATTTCTTTGTGCAGAAAATGTTACGAGCTAATTATATCGGGATTCGTGTCAAATAACAAAATTTATTGAAGACACCTCGAGATATTATCATTATATATATATATGCCTAGTTTTCACATTATTCATATTTTAAAATAAGAAGATTTACATACATACCATTCAATTCTTATTTATTACATGCATGCAACCTATAAAAAAACATGAAAATATAAATTTCATGTTTACTTCATTTTTTTAAATGTTAAAGCAGTGATTTTTTTTTTAATGTTTTATAAAAATTTGAGTGGTATTTATATAGTTAATAAATTTCTTACATAAATAATAAAATTCAAGTGGCATGTATGTATACGTAAATTCCCCTTTAAAATTATATAACAAAACATTTTATCACAAAAATACTTCAAGATCCCAAGAGACTTTTTTTTTTTTCTGTTCCACACAATTCATACCGTATTTCAGGGCAAATTCTTGAATAATTTAGCATTATTTCAGCAAGCATTTTTCGTACCTATCTCAAAACCCGGATTTCACCCTCCTTTCCTTTCTCAATAGATCTCATCATAGACAATAAAGAACAAATTAACCACTCATATTTTTTTTTTTTAAAAAAAAAACCTCCAACGGTCAAATTTTCATATACAGAACCGTCTCCGCCCAACGGTCACTTTTCTCATCCCTAATCCCTCCCCTGCCTCGCTCCCCATCTTCTCATCTTCCTCAACCCTCACCAAAATCGTTCCATATCTCCTGCAGCCTTCCATCAACCGATCAGAAAGAAATGTTAGCCGAGCGCGTGATTACCGTCGAGTATCTGGACCCTTCCATGTCCCGAGAACTCCTCTGCAAATTCCCCGACGACTCGGCGTTCGGCTTCGACTACTCTCAGAGCGCGATCTGGTCGCCGCTGCTACCTCGAGCCCGGAATATGTCCTGCTCTATATGTCAGGATAAGATCTGCGGCGCTTCTCGGTTTTTTTCTCCGGTTGGGCTGAGAAGAGTGAAGGAAAAGATGATCAAGAAGAAGAAAAAGAAGATGATGAAGGTGATGCAGGGGAGCTTTAAGAGAAGGCTGGACTATTCTTCTATTTCACCCCCAAAAAGAGTGAGCTTTTTTACTTATTTAAATCTGCAAAGTGGAGAAAACTATCATAGCTCCTAATTCGGGATTGCGTAATCAGAAACTGAAATAAATGCAGATTAGAAGAAATTTAAGAGATGAGTTTCATCGTCCTTTTTTATCGCCATTGTTTTGCAGGGATGGAAGAGGATGTTCAGAGCAGCAGCAAAGCGATTTAAGGCCCAACATTTGTTTACTTTGCTGAGGATCGTACCGAATCATGGAGACTGAAGTTTACAGACTCTGAAGTTAGAATAGGAATTCGGTTTCCTTTAATTTTTGCACTGTTCTTATGTTATATCTAGCAGATTTTGCGTTTTACTTGTTTTTAGTTCTTTGTTCTTATATTAAGAAAGTTTCTGAAAGTTCAAGGAAAGATCCACATTGCAGAGGTTCTTACAAAGAATTAAGCAGCGCTAGGAATCTTATAAAGGATTAAGCTGTAAATTTGAAAAATAAAAGAAAAAAATTTAAATTGAGAAGTCTATCTGGATAAGATTACTAATCAATTTTCTCACCGCCATGGATTTATGCTGTTGATCTATTATACTGTATTTTATAAAGAAAGTCAAGTAAGAGCTAACTCTAATTTGAGCTTTAAAGTGATTGATTAATAAATTTTGAGCTCAAGTTTGACCTTAATTCTGTGAATTTGAGCTTGCTTATGCTTTAATTTGAATATAGTTTTACAAATTTGTGCCGGCTTAAGAGCATACTCATTTATTATAAAAACATGATTGATTATGGTTCCAAACTAATTTATTGTAATGACAAAAAAAAGTCCAATCAGAAATTTTAATATACTTTATGTGCATTTTAGTTCAACATTTTTAAAATGAGCCGGATCACATTCTAATATGCTAACTAAAGACTGGCTCATTACCTCATCACGCTCAAACTATTTATCGAACGGAGTCTAAGCCCACGCATGTGTGAGTTTGGCCTTAAACCCCTTAAAGAAGCAATCAGTTAGCAAAATGGATTTAAAATATAATTAGTAGTGTTATTAAGTTGCATTAATGCAACGAACGGGGTCAAATGAGTTCTTTCATCATACAATATATTCCATTAGCAATTTAATGGTGTGAAGCTTTAATATAGTCTATACATGTTTAGATTTAACATAAAATTTTATAATATATAGTTTAAGCTTAGTCTACTATGGAAGCTATACATTTATTGAGAGGTTTGATGGAGAAGTTCAGAGATAATAAGGAGAATCTACATTTGA
>JXCR01090470.1:534717-552954 GCA_002079205.1 Phalaenopsis hybrid cultivar
TATATATATATATATATATATATATATATATATATATATATTGTATATCCAAAAAAGGTCAGCACAAATCTCGAGACAATTTAACGATCCACATAAAAAGTTAGAATCTTATGAGCAACTCTCTTTAAAGCAGTCGTAATTATGTAATTTTATATTTTGTCCCTTCTATCTTCTATGAATATGAGGTCTATAACATGTATTAGAGGTTTTTGGTTCCTCTCTCTTATAAAATAAAATGTGTCTAAGAGCCTTGGGAACACTACAATCGCCCATACTATGCAGGTATTCTTCTCTCTCTTTCTTTTTTTTTTCTCTTCATCGGTCTCTATGCTCTATCTCTTGGGCATTATCAGACATGTCTCGATTCAATATAAATTATGCATGGTATATATATATTAATGAATTTTTTGTTGCGTCCAAACTTATTTGAACTATCATGATAGCTTGGATGTCATGATGCGATCTATTATATCAAATGAGATTGGATAAGCATTTATTGGGAAAGATTTTTGTGAGAAAAATTTTCATGCATTAAAATATTTACATGCATAATTTCAAATAAAAATCTAGTTGATTCATCTCTATACCATCTCATACATCATTATGTGAAGCCAATAATGCAATGCAAGTATGTAACTCATGAAAGGCGATTTTGAAATTGATTATATGGATTATATGTAAATCAGCTTGTGGATGAATTGATATGTCAATAACAAATTTAGTAATTTGACATTAATCTCAAGATAATTAACACAATCTCATGACATTTTTTACGTGAAAAAAATTCAAATTCTAATTAAAATTTTTCAGAACTCCGATTTAAGAAAATTTACAATTGAACTAACATGCTCGATGAGACAAATACATTGACATCAAAATTGGTTCAATCCGAGTAAAATCGAGTTTGGATCAAACTGTTAAACAACTTTTGGAGGCCTTGGTGACTAATTAGAAGAACAAATGGATCACAAATCTGAGGAGCTTAGAGTCAAATCGAGCATCACAATAGTACAAGTCCAACAAGCCGAAGATCACTAGATTCAGACAATTTTGACACTTAAATGTCCACAAAATACCATCTGGTTGAGGAGATCTCTTTGGGTCATCCAATCGAGTAGTTTGGATTCTTGTTTTATTTGCAATGAGTCCTCTCTCATAATCTATAAATAAAGTCTTATCCCTTTCATGAAAGGGGACCTAGACCGTGAACTAGAGGACTAGAGCTGGTTTACAAATAAGGAGTTGAATTCTAGTGTCGTTCTAAATTGAAGAATTAATGAATGTTTTCCACTCCCACATTCACTAATCACCATTGACCATTGCTTGTTGACCATCATTAGTTAGCCCCTGCTCATTGCAATGAAGCCCCAACAGAGTCGGGACGTACAATGAAGAGTAAAGAAGCACCGCACAGAGTAAAGACTGATGTCACGGAGTAACGAAGTACCATGCGGAGTAAATAGCAACATCGCAGAGTAACAAGGCATCTTATGAAGTAGTTTATCACTTTGTATACCATGCAACGATGCAACTCGAAGATGGTGCACTAAAGTCGCGGCAACTATGCAACTACTCTTGACTGTTGTACAATGAATCCTTCTGCTTAAACTGCTTAAAACCATTATGCTTCAACCGTATAACCCTTTCATAATTATGAAACAAGGGTTTGAGTGTGTACTCATCAACTTATAGTGGATCGTTATGACTGCACTAAGCTTGTGATTTTTTCTTATTTCATGTTTTTTACATAAAAACTTATGTTGTCTTTACTCGTCTCTTTAATGAAATATATCCAAAATCACTCTGTCACTGTGAATCTTTAGTGCAATGCTAAGATACTAAATAATCACTTTATCTCAATGAATCTTTGAACACACAAGAGTTTGTCGTTATTTATGGGAACAACTGTCCCACCCACGAAGGACTTGTGAAACTTGTTGAATGGCTACCATACTAAATATCTACAACAATGGAGCATCCCACTCTAACACCTCTCATTCCATCAAGACAATCACAAAGCTCAAGGCGTCAAGCCCTTGTCTTTTTCTCCTCTAAAAGATGTTATCCTGTTAGTGAAGGCATCTTAGGCCCCTCTATAGAAGACCAAATGCGCAGGATGGAGGAGTCTTATAATGAAATTCTTTAGCTTCTATGCGAGATTTGACAATCATTCATGCACTGTCAGATGGAGCATATTTATCACAAGATTAAAAACCCTTAGGGAAGACCCCACTTGATAAAACTCATACACTCTCTATCTCCACTGAGCCAGGATGCCAACCTCCTCGATATTGTAAATTCCCCACATCTATCTAGTGCGGCTAACCCAACCAATAACCCGTCAGCACTTATATGAAACTTAGTCCAGCCACATCTTATTGTTGCTCCTGATAGTATAATTCAGGATGAGTTATTATGCCTGGTTTGAGAAAATGTCTCATCAATGGATAAATATTGCTTCCCTGCTTTTCATAATTTTTAAGGCACTTCACCCTTGGTCTAGGCAGTCCTCCAACACCTCATCCTAGTAGGCTTCAAGCTCCCAAAAATTGAATCCTATTAAGGGGAAATGGATCCTCATGAAAACATTGACCATTATCAAATCATCATGCACATTCAACATGCTTCTAATGTGCTTTTTCGTCAATTGTTTCTTGTTAATCTCAAAGGACAAATCCACACTTGGTTCTACTCACTTCTAGAAGGCATTATCCACACCTTTAATGAGCTTATCAGGTTGTTGTGAATCTGTTCATAGTAAACAAAAGGATCATCAAATATCCATCCCATCTTTTATAAATTTTTCAAAATGAGGAGAATCACTTGAGGAGTACTTTCATTGACTTTCCCCTGAAGCACATCAAATTCTAGGGTAGATACTAAATTGTTGAGTGAAGTCTTCCTTGGAAGGCTCCGACTGGGAACTTTATACTCATCATTAATGTAGGAGATTGTCTGTTCTTATGCTGTCTTTGTTCATTATTTTGAACAAAATTACTGTAGATGAGGACATCAATAAACACAAAGAGTAATTTGAGCAATTTGGGGACAAGTGTAAGAAAAACCTAGGGGATAGTGATTAAATCTCACAACAAAAAAAGTATAAATCATGGAAAAAGAATGATTTTCCTCATTGACTTGTGAACTAGTAGTATGAGTCTTAATCACAAAAAAGAGTAAACACCACTCAACATGTCACGTGACAAAATCATGATAATCATCGGGGATGAAGTGGATAAGGCCATTAATAAGTTCAAATGATCTCGTTTAGTCTCAATATTGTCATTTCTACCATATAAAAGGGCATTCAATAAAAATATGTTTTCACTTCATAGATGAAATTAAATGTATGATATTTCAGGTCATCTAGGCTGCTACTTATAAGAATGAGGTGAGAAGAATTAGAAGAATATCACCAGGATTATCAAAAGAAAATTAAAACTACAATCTATCTTATTTTAGTAAAAAAAATTTTGCTTTCATCCTAGCCTTTTTCATTATTCTCTCACAAAAAATTTTGTGTGTAGAAAGGCCCCTAGTGGGCAAGTGGCAGATAAGGTCTCCACCCATAATCCTGAAAGAAGAGCTCAAAAGGAAAGTCTTAATGGAAAGCTAGTAATGGATGCATTCCTCACTATAATGACCCCTTGAGGGCAAATGTAAGACAAGATCTCCACACATACCCTTGTAGAATAATCTGAGAAAGCGAGTCTCAATGAAAAGATAATATCATATATAATTCCTCACTAGAAAGACCCAATAAGGACAANATACCATATAAAAGGGCATTCAATAAAAATATATTTTCACTTAATAGATGAAATTAAATGTATTATATTTCATGGTCATCTGGGCTGCTACTTATAAGAATGGGGTGAGAAGAATTAGAAGAATATCACCAGGATTATCAAGAGAAAATTAAAACTACAATCTATCTTATTTTAGTAAAAAATTTGTTGCTTTCATCCTAGCCTTTTTCATTATTCTCTCACAAAAAAATTTGTGTGTAGAAAGGCCCCTAGTGGGCAAGTGGCAGATAAGGTCTCCACCCATACTTCTGAAAGAAGAGCTCAAAAGGAAAGTCTTATTGGAAAGCTAGTAATGGATGCATTCCTCACTATAATGACCCCTTGAGGGAAAATGTAAGACAAGATCTCCACCCATACCCTTGTAGAATAATCTGAGAAAGCGAGTCTCAATGAAAAGATAATATCATATATTATTCCTCACTAGAAAGACCCAATAAGGACAATTAGTAGGCAAGGTCTCCACCCATGCCCTTGAAGACGAGTCCAAAAGGTAAGTCTCGATGGGAAACAAGTAATGGACATGATACTAACTAGAAAGTTTTTTANGCCCTTAGAAGACGAGTCCAAAAGGTAAGTCTCGATGGGAAACAAGTAATGGACATGATACTAACTAGAAAGTTTTTTATAAGAGCAAGTGATTAATAGGGCCTCCACTCAAAAATCTCAGAAGGCTAGGAGCCTCAAAATGTAAATGAATACTAAAAATTTCAGAAAGTTATATGTCTCATAAGATACAGTTACATCAAAAATTTTAGAAAGTTATAAGTCTTACAAAAAATAGGTATANAAATACTAAAAATTTCAGAAAGTTATATGTCTCCTAAGATACAGTTACATCAAAATTTTTAGAATGTTATAAGTCTTACAAAAAATAGGTATATGAACAACCTTAGAATGCTACAAGCCTTTAAAAAAATAGGTATAAGAAAAATCTCAAAAGGTTATAAGCCTCAGAAGATACAAGTACATTAAGAAGCTTATAAGGCTATGAGCCTCAGAAAGTATAACTATATTAAAAATCTTAGAAATCCACAAGCCTTATCAGGTACATGTACATCAAAAATCTCAGAAGACTACAAGCTTTAGAAAGTACAAATATATTGAAAATCCCCAAAGGCTGCAAGCCTTAGAAGATACAAGTACATACCAAAATCTTAGATGACTACATGCCTCTGAAGGTATAAGTATATCAAAATTCTCAAAAGGCTACAAACTTCATATTGTACAAGTATATTATAAATATGAAAAGGCTATAAGTCTCGGAATGCACAAATCTCAAAATGTACCAGCCTAAAAATGTACATGATTTTTTTTATTCAGAATACTTGTGTTAAAATTTGATTGCAGACTTCTGTATATTTGAAGATAAAAAATCTCCATGAGATGTAAGCCTCAAAAGTAACTAAGATTATTATGCTCTTAATGATTGCAATGCTCCAATTGAACCATGTTTAATTCAAATCTTTCGATATTTTTTGTCTCCTCTAGGGGCAAGTCACACGGAATCAACTTTCGTATAAAAAATAAAAGAAAAGTCAAAACAAGGCTGATATAATCAAAATTGACAAATATTGATACATTATTACAATGTTGTAATAAAAAGCCGCTAATACAAGTATAGAGATGCAAAGTATTAATATATTATAAAAATCTCCTCTTCATTAGAAATACACTTCTGCAAGTCATTTTCAACTTCACCNAAACTTATTTGGACTATCATGATAACTTGGATGTCAAGATGCGATCTATTATATCAAATGAGATTGGATAAACATTTATTGTGAAAGATTTTTGTGAGCAAAATTTTCATGCATTAAGATATTTACATGCATAATTTCAAATAAAAATTTAGTTGATTCATCTCTATTACTATCTCATACATCATTATGTGAAGCCAACAATGCAATGCAAGTATGTAACTCATGAAAGGCGATTTTGAAATTGATTATATGGATTATATGTAAATCAGCTTGTGGATGAATTGATATGTCAATAACAAATTTAGTAATTTGACATTAATCTCAAGATAATTAACACAATCTCATGACATTTTTTACGTGAAAAAAATTCAAATTCTAATTAAAATTTTTCAGAACTCCGATTTAAGAAAATTTACAATTGAACTAACATGCTCGATGAGACAAATACATTGACATCAAAATTGGTTCAATCCGAGTAAAATCGAGTTTGGATCAAACTGTTAAACAACTTTTGGAGGCCTTGGTGACTAATTAGAAGAACAAATGGATCACAAATCTGAGGAGCTTAGAGTCAAATCGAGCATCACAATAGTACAAGCCCAACAAGCCGAAGATCACTGGATTCAGACAATTTTGACACTGAAATGTCCACAAAATACCATCTGATTGAGGAGATCTCTTTGGGTCATCCGATGGAGTAGTTTGGATTCCTGTTTTATTTGCAATGAGTCCTCTCTCATAATCTATAAATAAAGTCTTATCCCTTTCAAGAAAGGGGACCTAGACCGTGAACCAGAGGACTAGAGCTGGTTTAAAAATAAGGAGTTGAATTCTAGTGTCGTTCTAAACTGAAGAATTAATGAATGTTTTCCACTCCCACATTCACTAATCACCATCGACCATTGCTTGTTGACCATCATTAGTTAGCCCCTGCTCATTGCAATGAAGCCCCAACAGAGTCGGGAACAATGAAGAGTAAAGAAGCACCCCACAGAGTAAAGACTGATGTCACGGAGTAACGAAGCACCATGCAGAGTAAATAGCAACATCGCAGAGTAACAAGGCATCTTATGAAGTAGTTTATCATTCTGTATACCATGCAACCATGCAACTCGAAGACTGTGCACTAAAGTCGCGGCAACTATGCAACTACTCTTGACTGTTGTACAATGAATCCTTCTGCTTAAACTGTTTAAAACCATTATGCTTCAACTGTATAACCCTTTCATACTTATGAAACAAGGGTTTGAGTGTGTACTCATTAACTTATAGTGGATCGTTATGACTGCACTAAGCTTGTGATTTTTTCTTATTTCATGTTTTTTACATAAAAATTTATGTTGTCTTTACTCGTCTCTTTAATGAAATATATCAAAAATCACTCTATCACTGTGAATCTTTAGTGCAATGCTAAGATACTAAATAATCACTTTATCTCAATGAATCTTTGAACACACAAGAGTTTGTCGTTATTTATGGGAACAACTGTCCCACCCACGAAGGACTTGTGAAACCTGTTGAATGGCTACCATACTAAATATCTACAGCAATGGAGCATCCCACTCTAACACCTCCCATTGTAGCAAGACAATCACAAAGCTCAAGGCGTCAAGCCCTTGTCCTTTTCTCCTCTAAAAGATGTTATCCTGTTAGTGAAGGCATCTTAGGCCCCTCTATAGAAGACCAAATGCGCAGGATGGAGGAGTCTTATAATAAAATTCCTTAGCTTCTATGCGAGATTTTAAAATCATTCATGCACTGTCAGATGGAGCATATTTATCACAAGATTAAAAACCCTTAGGGAAGACCCCACTTGATAAAACTCATACACTCTCTATCTCCACTGAGCCAGGATGCCAACCTCCTTGATATTGTAAATTCCCCACATCTATCTAGTGCGGCTAACCCAACCAATAACCCGTCAGCACTTATATGAAACTTAGTCCAGGCACATCTTATTGTCGCTCCTGATAGTATAATTCAGGATGAGTTATTATGCCTGGTTTGAGAAGATTTCTCATCAATAGATAAATATTGCTTCCCTGCTTTTCATAATTTTTATGGCTCTTCACCCTTGGTCTAGGCAGTCCTCCAACACCTCATCCTAGTAAGCTTCAAGCTCCCAAAAATTGAATTCTATTAAGGGGTAAGGGATCCTCATGAAAACATTGACCATTATCAAATCATCATGCACATTCAACATGTTTCTAATGTGCTTTTTCGTCAATTGATTCCTGTCAATCTCAAAGGATAAAGCCACACTTGGTTCTACTCACTTCTAGAAGGCATTATCCACACCTTTAATGAGCTTATCAGGTTGCTGTGAATCTGTTCATAGTAAACAAAAGGATCATCAAAGATCAATCCCATCTTTTATAAATTTTTCAAAATGAGGAGAATCACTTGACGAGTACTTTAATTGACTTTCCTTTGAAGCACATTAAATTCTAGGGTAGATACTGAATTGTTGAGTGAAGTCTTCCTTGGAAGGCTCCGACTGGGAACTTTATAATCATCATTAATGTAGGAGATTGTCTGTTCTTATGTTGTCTTTGTTCATTATTTTGAACAAAATCACTATAGATGAGGACATCAATAAACACAAAGAGTAATTTGAGCAATTTGGGGACAAGTGTAAGAAAAACCTAGGGGATAGTGATTAAACCTCACAACAAAAAAAGTATAAATCATGGAAAAAGCATGATTTTCCTCATTGGCTTGTGAACTAGTGGTATGAGTCTTAATCACAAAAAGAGTAAACACCACTCAACATGTCACGTGACAAAATCATGATAATCATCGGGGATGAAGTGGATAAGGCCATTAATAAGTTCAAATGATCTCGTTTAGTCTCAATATTGTCATTTATACCATATAAAAGGGCATTCAATAAAAATATATTTTCACTTAATAGATGAAATTAAATGTATTATATTTCATGGTCATCTGGGCTGCTACTTATAAGAATGGGGTGAGAAGAATTAGAAGAATATCACCAGGATTATCAAGAGAAAATTAAAACTACAATCTATCTTATTTTAGTAAAAAATTTGTTGCTTTCATCCTAGCCTTTTTCATTATTCTCTCACAAAAAAATTTGTGTGTAGAAAGGCCCCTAGTGGGCAAGTGGCAGATAAGGTCTCCACCCATACTTCTGAAAGAAGAGCTCAAAAGGAAAGTCTTATTGGAAAGCTAGTAATGGATGCATTCCTCACTATAATGACCCCTTGAGGGAAAATGTAAGACAAGATCTCCACCCATACCCTTGTAGAATAATCTGAGAAAGCGAGTCTCAATGAAAAGATAATATCATATATTATTCCTCACTAGAAAGACCCAATAAGGACAATTAGTAGGCAAGGTCTCCACCCATGCCCTTGAAGACGAGTCCAAAAGGTAAGTCTCGATGGGAAACAAGTAATGGACATGATACTAACTAGAAAGTTTTTTATAAGAGCAAGTGATTAATAGGGCCTCCACTCAAAAATCTCAGAAGGCTAGGAGCCTCAAAATGTAAATGAATACTAAAAATTTCAGAAAGTTATATGTCTCATAAGATACAGTTACATCAAAAATTTTAGAAAGTTATAAGTCTTACAAAAAATAGGTATATGAACAATCTTAGGATGCTACAAGCCTTTAAAAAAATAGGTATAAGAGAAATTTTAAAAGGTTATAAGCCTCAAAAGATACAAGTACATTAAGAAGCTTATAAAGCTATGAGCCTCAGAAAGTATAACTATATTAAAAATCTTAGAAATCCACAAGCCTTATTAGGTACATGTACATCAAAAATCTCAGAAGACTACAAGCTTCAGAAAGTACAAATATATTGAAAATCCCCAAAGGCTGCAAGCCTTAGAAGATACAAGTACATACCAAAATCTTAGATGACTATATGCCTCCGAAGGTATAAGTATATCAAAATTCTCAGAAGGCTACAAGCTTCATATTGTACAAGTGTATTATAAATATGAAAAGGCTATAAGTCTCGGAATGCACAAATCTCAAAATGTACCAGCTTAAAAATGTACATGATTTTTTTTATTCAAAATACTTGTGTTAAAATTTGATTGCAGACTTCTGTATATTTGAAGATAAAAAATCTCAAGGAGATGTAAGCCTCAAAAGAAACTAAGATTATTATGCTCTTAATGATTGCAATGCTCCAATTGAACCATGTTTAATTCAAATCTTTCGATATTTTTTGTCTCCTCTAGGGGCAAGTCACACGGAATCAACTTCCATACATAAAATAAAAGAAAAGTCAAAACAAGGCTGATATAGTCAAAATTGACAAATATTGATACATTATTACAATGTTGTAATAAAAAGCCGCTAATACAAATATACAGATGGAAAGTATTAATATATTATAAAAATCTCCTCTTCATTAGAAATACACTTCTGCAAGTCATTTTCAACTTCACCCTCTTTTCAACCAAGAAGGGAATCTTAAGACAGCTAGTTAGGAGGCATGTGTTTGGTGTAAGATTCAATCCCATTGTAAATTAGTTGGATTCCTTTTTAAAGGTCTTCATTGAATTCTCCTGCATATTGGGCCCATAATTGTTTATTCTCCTCTTCAAGAGCTAATATCATTGCATGGAAAGCCTACAAATTATCTATGCTATGATTGAGGTTCATCTATTCTCTCATTTCTTCTCTAGTATTCATCAGCTCTCTGTGTTGCTCGGAAAAAAAAAAATTGTCATGAAGGATAGTTTGTTCCAACATTTTGTTTACTAGTTAAGAATGCCAACATGTATATTGCATGAGAGTTATTCACCTTTTTTGTGCTAGCCAAGAAAAGTGGNGTTCTTCTCTAGTATCCATCAGCTCTCTGTGTTGCTCGGAAAAAAAAATTTGTCATGAAGGATAGTTTGTTCCAACGTTTTGCTGACTAGTTAAGAATGCCAACATGTATATTGCATGAGAGTTATTCACCTTTTTTGTGCTAGCCAAGAAAAGTGGTTGCTCTTTATAAGCTTTGTCTTCCACACCCAAAATATGAGTCAGCTTATCTTCAAGGGTGTCAGCATTACCTCCTAAAAATTCTGGTATTTCTATTGAATTTTCAAGTTTCTGAGATTCTCTAGACATTGGCATCACAAAAAAATTTCTCCAGAAAGAGCGACAGCAAAAAAAAATTCTTTCATAATGTGTGACAACAATGAAGAGTTTATTTCTGGAAAGCAAACATCAACGTAGAAAATTTCCTCCACAAGGTGTGACAACAACTTGGAAAATCTCCATTTAAAAGTTTTAACTCAATTAATAAAAAATCCTTAGGAAAGCAAGATACTAAAGTGAAAAATCTCCTCTGAAAAGCATAGTATCAATGTGGGAAATCTCTTCTAGAAAGCACCACAACAATGCATAGAATCTCCTTTGTGGGTGCCCAATAGTAGGCAAAGGGGAACTTCGTTGATTGCACAAGAATAAGTTGGGAGATTCTGAGTTTGGCAATAGCAGACAAAGAGAGCTCCATTGATTGCATAAAAATAGGTTGGGGACACAAGCTAGTAGACCGAGGGAGCTTCATTGATTACACAGAAATAGGTTGGGAGAGTTCAGTTAATAGATTGAGGGAGCTTCATTAATTACACAAAAAAAGTTAGGAAACTCTATTTAGCATGTTGAGGGAGTTATGTTGATTGCATAAAAATAGGCTGAGAGACTTCAGTTAGCAAGCAAAGGGAGCTCCTTTGATCAAAAAATAATAGTCCGAGAGACTTCAATTTTTTTCAACTCATTATAGGATAAAAAAACCTAAAAATTCACTAAAAAGAGCAAAAATTTGGATCTACCCCAAACTCTTTGCGTCCATCACCCTATCAGGCCCAAAAAAGTTTCAAGCTAACACCCCACGCATGGTCTACACATCATCTACACACCGAACACTAAGCATCTGCATTGTTGCAACATGCAAATCGGTGTGGTGGTAGGACTGTTATCCACTGAATCGATTATGCACGCAAAAATAAGATCCCACCGTTCATTAATTGGCTCTAATTAAGAGAAACCTGGTCATGCCATGCATCCCTTAACAACATCGTTTGATTCAACCCTTCACGCAAATGTGGCCCATTTGATTCGTTTCTCATGGATTATCGTGTCAGCAAGCCACCAACTACTATTCAGTCAACTCAGTTGGTTGACCCACGACACTCCATGTGGGTCCATACAACCTACTCTGGCCCATCGAATCCCACACTCTAGGCTCAGCTAGCTAGTTTAAGGGCCCGACCAACCTGCTTTGGCATGTATGGTGGTGGTAGAAGCATAGCAAAGCCGGTTGGAAAACTTTGAAATTTTTTATTTTTTATGAATTTCTAGACCATTTTTTAGTATTTTGATGATTTTTAGATAAGCAGGCAAAATTGCCCAAAAATTGGGGGGTACTGACGCGTCATCAATTTTTTTTTTTGTCATTTGACACAAATCTTGAGGCAATTAGCATGAATCTCGAAGTATTTTTAATGCAAGAATTATTCAACCTCAAATTATAATTCATCCAAAACTTTGTTTTCAACAAACTTANGCATCACAAAAAATTTTCTCCAGAAAGAGCGACAACAAAAAAAAAAATTCTTTCGTAATGTGTGACAACAATGAAGAGTTTATTTCTGGAAAGCAAACATCAACGTAGAAAATTTCCTCCACAAGGTGTGACAACAACTTGGAAAATCTCCATTTAAAAGTGTTAAATCAACTAATAAAAAATCCTTAGGAAAGCAAGATACTAAAGTGAAAAATCTCCTCCGAAAAGCATAGTATTAATGTGGGAAATCTCTTCTAGAAAGCACCACAACAATGCATAGAATCTCCTTTGTGGGTGCACAATAGTAGGCAAAGGGGAACTTCGTTGATTGCACAAGAATAAGCTGGGAGATTCTGAGTTTGGCAATAGCAGGCAAAGAGAGCTCCATTGATTGCATAAAAATAGGTTGGGGACTCAAGCTAGTAGACCGAGGGAGCTTCATTGATTACACAGAAATAGGTTGGGAGAGTCGAGCTAATAGATTGAGGGAGGTTCATTAATTACACAAAAAAGGTTAGGAGACTCTAGTTAGCATGTCGAGGGAGTTATGTTGATTGCATAAAAATAGGCTGAGAGACTTCAGTTAGCAAGCAAAGGGAGCTCCTTTGATCACAAAATAATAGTCCGAGAGACTTCAATATTTTTCAACTCATTATAGGATAAAAAAAAACCTAAAAATTCACTAAAAAGAGCAAAAATTTGGATCTACCCCAAACTCTTTGCATCCATCACCCTATCAGGCCCAAAAAAGCTTCAAGCTAACACCCCACGCATGGTCTACACATCATCTACACACCGAACACTAAGCATCTGCATTGTTGCAACATGCAAATCGGTGTGGTGGTAGGACTGTTATCCACTGAATCGATTATGCACGCAAAAATAAGATCCCACCGTTCATTAATTGGCTCTAATTAAGAGAAACCTGGTCATGCCCTGCATCCCTTAACAACATCGTTTGATTCAACCCTTCACGCAAATGTGGCGCATTTGATTCGTTTCTCATGGATTATCGTGTCAGCAAGCCACCAACTACTATTCAGTCAACTCAGTTGCTTGACCCATGACACTCCATGTGGGTCCATACAACCTACTCTGGCCCATCAGATCCCACACTCTAGGCTCAGCTAGCTAGTTTAAGGGCCCGACCAACCTGTTTTGGCATGTATGTTGGTGGTAGAAGCATAGCAAAGCCGGTTGGAAAACTTTGAAATTTTTTATTTTTCATGAATTTCTAGACCACTTTTTATTATTTTGAAGATTTTTAGATAAGCAGGCAAAATTGCCCAAAAATTGGGGGGTACTGACGCGTCATCAATGTTTTTTTGTCATTGACACAAATCTTGAGGCAATTAGCATGAATCTCAAAGTATTTTTAATGCAAGAATTATTCAACCTCAAATTATAATTCATCCAAAACTTTGTTTTCAACAAACTTATTATCAAACTGTCTAGATTGATGAAACTAACCCAATGACACCAAAATTTGCTCAATTTGAGTAAATCAAGCCCGATCAAGCCATTAATCACTTTTGGGGGATTTGAGTGGCTAATTAGAATGTTAAATGAAATCTAAATCTGACAAACTTATATTCAAATCAAGTGTCTAAATAAGACGAGTTTAACGAACCCATGATCACAATTTCGACATTGTTAAGGCATTTAAATGCTCACAAATCACCTTTCGATCGAGGGGATCTCTGTGAGTCATCCAATGGAGTAATATGGCTTCCTTTCTTATTTATAGGAGGCCTATCTCATACTCTATAAATAAAGCTCTACCTCTTTCATAAAAGGAAACCTAGTCCTAGAACCAAAGGAAAAACTGGACCTAGAGCTGGTTTGCAAAGAAGGAGCTGAATTCCAATGATGTTCTGAACTGAAGACTTAACAGACACTTCTCTCTTATGGAGTTTCTAACTGCTGTCAACCACTAATTTCTGCGCCCCCTGATCATTTCAACAAAGTCATTTGCGTGAGATGAGACGTACGATGTCGAGTAATGAAGTATTGTGCAGATTAAAGACTAACACTGCAGTGTAAAGATCCACGTCGTAGAGTAATGGGGTGCCTTATGGAGCATCGCATCATCTTGAACACCATGTAAAGATTCACCTTGAAGAAGGTGTACCAAAGTCCCGACAACTACACCCGAATTCAACTGCTCTGAACTGTTATACAACCAATCCTTCTACATACATACTTCGAGGAATTGTGTAATCCTTTCCCACTTGTGGGATAAGGGCTTGAGCGTGTAGTCATCAGTTTTTAACAGATCATTCTGAGACAACTAAGCCCCATGATTTTTTATATTTTTTGAATTTTCCACATAAGAACTTCTGGTGTCTTAATATATCACTTAAATTACTTGTGTGTGCTAGACATTCAAATAATAAATAATTACTCTATTATCATGAATCTTTCGATACGCGACAGACATAATTCATTTCATTAGAAAATTTTTGGAGCGAAAATTGTGATCAAGATGTGTGTGAATACATAATTTATGGTTGAAAATAATATAAAGAATATCCATATTTTATGTTCGAGCGCTCAACCTATTAAAAAAATAGTTGTAATCAAAATAGCCCTGACATTTCTTAATTATCTCATAAGCACTGTTTTAATTAAAAGCATAGCCTACGTGCACTCAGCCTATTTGTCTTTTCATGAGAAATTCAAAACCATAGCCTTCTTATCATTGACCCATTTGTACTCTCTATTTCTTTGGTAATACTATCAAATCAAAAAATTTGATTCTCTACACTAATAAGAACATCAAAAACATTTTCCATAAATTATTAGTAAAATAATGGTCTAAGATTGATTTCCATTAATTACTAAACATCTGAGCAATCATCTGTCACCAACATGTGCCATTACTATATATACATTATTAATGGTATGTGTTGGATCTAAATTTCTCTGGTAGATTGAGCCCAAGAAATAGAGCGTTGGACCAAGAGGAGGAGAGCAAGAGAGTGAGAGAAATGAGAGAGAGAGAGAGAGGGAGAGAGAGAGAGAGCGGAGGACTTCTTCCGACTGATGGAAACCGGCTCGTGAACCCATTTTATTCTATAAAATTAGATGTTACAAATGAGGGGTGTCGTCGAAGAAGTTTTTTTCTTTACATTATGAAGTCATTCTATTTGTAGGAGATAGGAGGGGTAAAAGATACAAAAATTACATGTTTGGCTATGCTTTGAAGAGAGAAGCGAATGACATTTAAGTCCTTTTATTTCAGCTGTTGNGAATGAGGGGTGTCGTCAAAGAAGTTTTTTCCTTACATTATGAAGTCATTCTATTTATAGGAGATAGGAGGGGTAAAAGATACAAAAAATTACATGTTTGGCTATGCTTTGAAGAGAGAAGCGAATGACATTTAAGTCCTTTTATTTCAGCTGTTGGATTGCTCGAGATCGATGCAGACTTTCATGTCCATGTTTGTCGGCTGACTGAAATAAGGTGGTCGAATACCAGACTGCCTCGAGATCCTTGTAGACCATTTTTTAGTATACATGTTAAGTTCCCCAATTTTCTTGCTCCTTGATAGTGACAACTAAATAAGAATAAGGAAATTTATAAATCAAACAAGCCTTAAATATGTAACTTGTTAATCATACACCCTGCTAGGCACTTTTTGTGATTGGTTCTGGTCTCTTTGTCATCATCTGTTGAGTCAGTCCTTCTAGTGTTTTTCTTGCGAAAGGGAGTTATTGGGTTGGAGGTAGCTTGATACCATAGAGACAACAATATATTGGCAGGATGAACTCTAGTTATACTCATCAAAAGCATAAAAGGATTTAAAGAGTAAAGGAATAAAGGAAAGAGGTAAATCATTTCGGATTACCCCGACTACAATAACGCAGATGTCAAAGAAGTGGAACGCCAAACCGAGAAAAATAGGAAGGTGGAAATGCATAGAATACAGTTATATATATATNTTCGATCGAGGGGATCTCTGTGAGTCATCCAATGGAGTGATATGGCTTCCTTTCTTATTTATAGGAGGCCTCTCTCATACTCTATAAATAAAGCTCTACCTCTTTCATAAAAGGAGACCTAGTCCTAGAACCAAAGGAAAAACTGGACCTAGAGCTGGTTTGCAAAGAAGGAGTTGAATTCCAATGATGTTCTGAACTGAAGACTTAACGGACACTTCTCTCTTATGGAGTTTCTAACTGCTGTCAACCACTAATTTCTGACCATTGCCAATCGCCCCCTGATCATTTCAACAAAACCATTTGCGTGAGATGAGATGTACAATGTCAAGTAATGAAGTATTGTGCAGATTAAAGACTAACACTGCAGTGTAAAGATCCACGTCGTAGAGTAATGGGGTGCCTTATGGAGCATCGCATCATCTTGAACACCATGTAAAGATTCACCTTGAAGAAGGTGTACCAAAGTCCCGACAACTACACCCGAATTCAACTGCTCTGAACTGCCATACAACCAATCCTTCTACATACATACTTCGAGGAACTGTGTAATCATTTCCCACTTGTGGGATAAGGGCTTGAGTGTGTAGTCATCAATTTTTAATAGATCATTCTGAGACAACTAAGCCCCATGATTTTTTTCTATTTTTTTTAATTTTCCACATAAGAACTTCTGGTGTCTTTATATATCACTTCAATTACTTGTGTGTGCTAGACATTCAAATAATAAATAATTACTCTATTATCATGAATCTTTCGATACGCGACAGACATAATTCATTTCATTAGAAAATTTTTGGAGCGAAAATTGTGATCAAGATGTGTGTGAATACATAATTTATGGTTGCAAATAATATAAAGAATATCCATATTTTTTGTTCGAACACTCAACCTATTAAGAAAATAGTTGTAATCAAAATAGCCCTGACATTTCTTAATGCACTCAACCTATTAAGAAAATAGTTGTAATCAAAATAGCCCTGACATTTCTTAATTATCTCCTAAGCACTATTTTAATTAAAAGCATAGCCTACGTGCACTCAGCCTATTTGTCTTTTCATGAGAAATTCAAAACCATAGCCTTCTTATCATTGACCCATTTGTACTCTCTATTTCTTTGGTAATACTATCAAATCAAAAAATTTGATTCTCTACACTAATAAGAACATCAAAAACATTTTCCATAAATTATTAGTAAAATAATGGTCTAAGATTGATTTCCATTAATTACTAAACATCTGAGCAATCATCTGTCACCAACATGTGCCATTACTATATATACATTATTAATGGTATGTGTTGGATCTAAATTTCTCTGGTAGATTGAGCCCAAGAAATAGAGCGTTGGACCAAGAGGAGGAGAGCAAGAGAGTGAGAGAAATGAGAGAGAGAGAGAGAGGGAGAGAGAGAGAGAGCGGAGGACTTCTTCCGACTGATGGAAACCGGCTCGTGAACCCATTTTATTCTATAAAATTAGATGTTACGAATGAGGGGTGTCGTCAAAGAAGTTTTTTCCTTACATTATGAAGTCATTCTATTTATAGGAGATAGGAGGGGTAAAAGATACAAAAAATTACATGTTTGGCTATGCTTTGAAGAGAGAAGCGAATGACATTTAAGTCCTTTTATTTCAACTGTTGGATTGCTCGAGATCGATGCAGACTTTCATGTCCATGTTTGTCGGCTGACTGAAATAAGGTGGTCGAATACCAGACTGCCTCGAGATCCTTGTAAACCATTTTTTAGTATACATGTTAAGTTCCCCAATTTTCTTGCTCCTTGATAGTGACAACTAAATAAGAATAAGGAAATTTATAAATCAAACAAGCCTTAAATATGTAACTTGTTAATCATACACCCTGCTAGGCACTGTTTGTGATTGGTTCTGGTCTCTTTGTCATCATCTGTTGAGTCAGTCCTTCTAGTGTTTTTCTTGCGAAAGGGAGTTATTGGGTTGGAGGTAGCTTGATACCATAGAGACAACAATATATTGGCAGGATGAACTCTAGTTATACTCATCAAAAGCATAAAAGGATTTAAAGAGTAAAGGAATAAAGGAAAGAGGTAAATCATTTCGGATTACCCCGACTACAATAACGCAGATGTCAAAGAAGTGGAACGCCAAACCGAGAAAAATAGGAAGGTGGAAATGCATAGAATACAGTTATATATATATATATATATATATATATATATATATATATATATATATATATATATATATATATATATATATATATATA
>JXCR01090472.1:0-21200 GCA_002079205.1 Phalaenopsis hybrid cultivar
ATATATATATATATATATATATATATATATATATATATATATAAGTTTAGAAAAATATGAAAGATCACTATACCTCATATTTCTCATAGTTTAAATGAAAGAGCACTGTACCTCAAATCATGTATCTATCCAATAAGATAAACACAAGACCTGTGGGTGAGGTTCAATCAAATAAACTAAAACATATATGACATTCGTTTGATTTGCGAAACCATTTTATTTGCTGACAAGTTCCCCTATTTAATATGAAGAATTAAATAGAGTTTATATTAAGATGGCTTCAGAAATATTTTCTATAAAGGCAAGCCCCTATAATTAATTACATCCTAGATAACCGAAGTTACCTAAGAAAACTCTCGATAAAAATCAGGGAATATTATTTTCAAAGTCATCAAAAGGATTAGGACTTTTCAACAAAATTAGACAAAGATGTGTGAGAGAGGAATGACTCAAATTTGGAACATTTTATTGTAGAGTCCAAAAGAGAAAGAACTAGGGAGCGTCATGGATCCGGAGGGGAACGTCGGTGACTTCCCAAGCTATCCTATTGGCTTCCATTTAAAGGAAAAACTATTTAAGTGTTCATCCTGCAAATTTTATTAATTATGGCTTATATTAGTGTGAAACGATCACACAAATAGCCTGGAAGATGTGAGGGTTTAGGTCGTGAAGAACGACAATCTCAGAATCCTAACACAAGTTAGGGCTTAGATTGTACACCAGAGTTGTACAAAGGCCTAAATATAAGTTGAGGATTTATGCTGCATAAGCAGATAACCTTGAAATCCTATGGCTTGTTGTTTAATTATAAGAAAAGATATACTGTTGTAGATCCTCTTGCTGTTGAAGATGGTCGTGTTGCTCACAATGTTAGCTCCAAGCTCCTCGTCGTGGCGAGTTTAATTTTTCTAATGCTTCAAGTTATGATGTCAAATCATATGTCCCTATGGTTATGGTCTTTTAAATATTATGGGGGCATATTAAAGTTGATTAGAGAGACACTATTTAGGATTCTACGGTTCCCTCGTTCCGATACCACTATTTTCTATTTGGATTCACTTAGTCCAAATGAAGTTACTAAACTCAACTTAATGTGTTTCGTACTTTCATTTAGACCGTGGGAAGTCTCGTTAGCAACTGTAGGTTACCTCCTCTGAGAGATTCCCGATCTTCTAATAGAGACATCTTAATTTAGTTACAACTGTTGTTTTGTGTTGTTTGTGATTAAATTTTGAGTTGTCTTATATTTTGCATGTTGTGGTGGTGAATTTTTTCTTGGCCAATTTTAAATTTTGTTTTAGTTTCAGTTTTGTGGCTATCCTAACAGTTTTAGTTTTCATGCAGGGTGACATCATTATTTAGCATGCAAGTTCATAGGCATAAAATCATAGTGTAGAAAGTACGAGAAAGGGAAGCACTGTAAACTTTAAAAATGTACCTGGCGAGTCTTCTCGTTCCTCCACCTAAAAAGTCAGTACTTGCAAATCACATATATGTAGATATAATTTTGTAGGAATTAAAGCATGCTTATAAGGAAAGTAGAAAATACAGATTTGAGTTGTGTCTACCAGATCCTATGTCATATCTTGGTGGTTCCAAATTCTGAGGATGACTCCATTAAGCAAATCAAAATAAGTCCAGATGTCCTTCAAGATTTTCAAGGATCATGAAGAAGTCTAGGGTAATACCCTGGACATTTCATAGTCCCTAGAATTATCTTGAGTTCATTTTTGCCTTATTATGTTTACTATATAGTTCATCCAGTTAATACCCTTATGCTCAATGAATTATAATTCTTTTATTATCTCTTGAGTGGGGTAGCCATCACTTGATATCTCACTTAAGAATTATATAGGTGAAGACCTTTTGGGGGCAACTTGATTTAATTAAGGAATTTAATTAATTTGATTTTTGAAAATGGGCTTGTAATGTTTTGAAGGGTTTTAAATTAATTATAAGTTATTTTCTAAAACCTCATTAGACAAAACTTGATTAATCCTAGTTCACTACTAAGCCCTTAAGATTTAATGGGTAGGTTTGCAAAAAAGGATTTTTCTAATATTTATATTTTTAATCTTTATCATGAATTATAAGTTATCTCAAAAAAAATTAGTTGGGGGTTAAAATCAGTGAGTGATGATCTTCTAAAATTAAACCCCTCACCTTAACATCTTCATATTTAATTATTCTTCCAAATTTCATTAATTTGAAAAATTATAAATTTATCCTTTATGAAATTCAAAGTGAGGTTGGTTTCTACCACTTATCCCTTTTATGTTTCAATCATCAAGACATGTTATTTTAAGATCACTTATTACCCATTTACCCTCTTAGTTAAACCTAAATATTAATTAAGCTTTAAATTCCAAAATTACACTTTTGCCCCTGAGACCTTAACACCCTATAATTCATTAAATTACACTCAAATGACTTGAAAATTTTATGTTATCTCACTCATGGTTAATTAAAATATCATAAGAGAAAATGTGATTTTTCCAAGTTTATTTAATTTTTATAATTATTTTTAATGCAAAAATAATGATTTTCAATGAAAATTTAATAACTCCCTCAAGCTGAGACTTTTGGCCATACAAAATATATTAGAGGTTCACCTAAGTCAAAGGACCACTTGGACCAATTTTCATGATTTTTAGAGGTTTTGTTTAATTATTAAAATTATTTGTTTGTTTTTGAGTATTTATTAAATATAAAATAATATTTAAATGGAAAATTAAGTTTTATATTTTCATTATATCTCTCTAAGTCCAGAAAACCCAAAGAAATAAATCTCATATTTTTGTAACTTATATTTTAATTATTAGAATTATTTTAGACAAAAAAATAGGAAAAATCTATTTCTTCTGGCCTTTTAAAATTAATATCTTGACTTAGAAAATTGGGAAAATTATTTTTATTAGTTTCAAGTGATCAGGAAGCCAAATGTGACATTTTAGTGTATTTTCATAATTTTGCAATTTTTACGATTTTTAATCAATTTTTTATTATTTAAAGGCTTAAAATTAGCTCAAAAAATGAAGTGCTTAATTTTATTTAAAATTTTATTTTTCTTAGGTTTCTCTAGTTATAAGGAGTTCCCAAAACCAATTTTGTGATTTTTTGAGTTGTATTTTAATTACTATAATTACTTTAATGTCAAAAATGGCATTTCTCTTTATTAATCCATTCAAGTGACCAAATGAATTCCAACTGACTTGAATTTTTTTATGGGGAGCTCCCCTGACATTAAATTACAGTGTGGAATAGTTTTTATGTCATTTACATTCATAATTGCTTCAAATTATTATTTCATTTTTTAGAGTTGGTAATAATTAGGATTATTTTAATGAGTTAAATCAAGTTTATAATTTTCCTAGGGTCCTCTGATCACAGTGAACTTACTAAAATAAGTTTTGTATTTTTTTATGAGTATTTTAATTATTATAATTTTTAAACCAAAACTGGGACCATTAACTTGAAAATTAGATATCTATGCCTAGATATCTCCCCTAACCTTAGAAAAATTATGAAAAGAATCCTAACAACATTTAGAATCAAAGCCCCAAAAATCAAGTCATGGTGAAATATCTATGCAAATGGAGAATCAAAATAAGGAAAACACCATTTAATTAATTAAAAATAATATATGCATCATATAAACTTGAAAATATTTCCACATTGCTCTCCTCTCTTCATTGAGTAACAGGGTATTTTTATTTTATTTTTATGATTTTTTTACATAAAGATATGCATTTTTGAAAGTTTTGGTTATTTAAATAAATAAGAACATATCCTATTTATCTACTTATTCGCGTCAGCCTCGTACGCATTGAAATTTACACGCAGGGTGCTCTCGATCGATGCCGCCATCCACGTAGCTGCCACGCATACCTGCGGTTCCGTCTCATCTTCTTATTCAACGCAATCAGAGTCGTCCGTGCGATACATGCGTGATACACGCGCGATCCAACGATTCTCGGTCATCGTCCCCAACGAAGCCAACCTGTAAACCGTCCGTTTTATAGGCTTAATATCTCGTTCAATACTCAACTAAATTAAGTGAGGTTTATTTGGAAATGCTCGTCTTGACTAGTAGAACACATCCATACGATTAATTGATTATTAAATCAACTTTATGAGAATGGAGAGTGAAATAAAGCTCGATTTAGGGTTAACTTTCAATACCTTAGTCGAAGAGAGAAAGCCTTGATTGGATGCTTGTGGAAGCTTTGTGGGGTCCCGAGAGCCTAGGGATGGAGCCTCAAGCCGTATTGAATCACCAAGATATGATTTCGACCAAAGTTGATTTAGGGGTTTGATCAAAGTCCACCCTAGGGTGCTTTGGTGATGGGGCTTTTGTGGGGGATCTTCTTCTCTTACTGTGGGGATGGTGTGAGTGCAATTAATTTTAATTTGGTGGAGGTTTGGAGGATGTCCTATTTTGGCCTAGGGATTGAGCTCTAAAATTGAGCTCGAGTAGTGGATTTGAGTGGCTAAGGATGGTTGGGTCTCAAGGAAGCTTTGGAAGAAATTTTGTAGAGTCTTCCCAAAGAATTTCAAGCTCTCCCCCTTTGGCCATGGAGGGGGGTTTAAATAGAGGGGCTTGGAGAGGCCACCAGAGGCAATTGGTGGGTGTCCTAACTTGCTTATGTGGATGCCAACAATGTGCATAAATACAATTGGGATGAGCCAGCTTGGATGGGTTTAATTTTGACTTTTAGCCTAGGTAAAGCTTTTGATTTTGTGTTTTTCGGTCACCAAGGTGGTTGGCTGGCCAAAGACCCACTCAGGGAGGTCAGTGATTGGTTTTGGTAAATTCAATTGTGGTTGGCCATGTGTAAAGATATGGGATTGAAATGGTATGGAAAAAAGGCCATTTTGGGTCAAATTGGGTCAAGCCATGGTTTGGGTTGGGTTCAGCCACCAAGGTTATCTTGGGCTGAAGAGGATCAGATGGGTCAGCCAAAGTGAGGTGGAGAAGTCTCCATCCTAAGATATTTGGTTAATCATGGGTCTAAGTGATTCATGGGAAGGGTTAAAAGGATCTTAAGGATATTTGAAAGTAGCTTGGCCTCTTGTCACTAATAGTATGTTGATGTGGCATGGCTCTCTTGGCTTACCTATGGCTTGGGAGTGGCTCCATGGCTTGCATGTGGCTTGACTAATTTTCATGAGAAGGGATTTTTAGAATTTTGAAATATTTTGTTGGAGTTTGGCATGAGGTTTGATTTTGAATCATTTTATTTTGGATTTAGAACTTTAGGAATGATTTTAATCAAATGGATGATGGAAAAAAATAATTGTCATGTGGGCTTTGGACTTGGGCTTTTGAAATTAAGTGTAGTGGGCTTTGGGATTTTAAAAAGAAAATAGAATTTGGGCAAATATTTGGGCTAATTGAATGTTGAGTTTGGTGTAGGAATATGTCTTGAGGGATTCGGCAAAGTTTGAAGTAATTTTGAATTGAATTGGTGGGCTATATTTGTGGATTTAGGCATATGGTCAAAATTGGGCATTTTTTATTTGAATAAAATTGGGATTGCAATTGGATCAAATTGGGCTTGAAGTTTGTTTAAAATATAATTGGGGATGTTGAATTTTGGTTTAGAATTGGAATTTGGCACGATTGGGTTCAGTTGGGTCAAAATTGGGGTTAATTTGGGGACATTTGGACTTTTAAGGGGCAAATGAGGCTTTTGGTCAAATTGGGTAAAATTGGTTAAATATGGTCAAATTAATGATAAAAAATTGAAACTGGGAATATTTGGGATGATTTTAGAATTTTTGAAATTTTAGGTCATGAGGGGCATTTTGGTAATTATGGCAACTTTTTGGGGTATTTTGAAAGTTTAGTGATTTTGGTAAATTTTGGTCAATTTAAGTACTGGTGAGTGGTTTGAGATGATTTTTGGAAAGATTTGGGTATTTTGGGTAATTTTAGGGTTTTTGGCAAAGATTGGGGTTTTAGGGGTATTTTGGTAATTTGGTGGTTTTAGGCCAAAATGGGCAAATAACCCCTGAAGCCATACCAAACCAATAGAAGTCATGTGAGGACTCATTTTGGATACTCAATATGCTGGTTCTAACCCTCTTAGCCAAAGACTAGGGGTATGGAATCATCCATATGAGCTTTCCAAAAGAGGTCAGGAGACCAAACTAAAGGTAGGGTATGTGAGAGAGTGTAGTGTGTGCAAGTTAGCCCCACCAAAACCAGACCACCCAGGGTTAGTCCTAAGGTTTGACCATCCTATGGGGGACTCCCCTTGAGCTCCCTCATATTGACCCCACCTGCTAAGTGCTAGAGGTTAGGACCAATATGTGGAACTTCAAGTTGAGCAAAGAAGGGTTTAGAATTTCTATTGGTTAGGGTCGCTTTATAGTCTTCTAGAAATAGTCAACAGGACAATCCTATGGCTAGAACCTAAGCTACAAAAGAGGAACAACTAGACCTCAACAAAAAATGAGGTCAACAAATGGACCCCTAATAGGTGTGGTGCGCGAAGCAAGCACACCGCGCGTATTGGCGTTGACTAATAAGATCAACATAACCAACATAAATTTCTAAGTCAAAAAACCGAGAATAAAGAGTAGAACTGAATGAGAATTGTTTCCACTGGGGAGTAAAAAAGATTCTCTCTGGGGAGAAGAAAGGAGATTTCAGAGACAACTGTCATGCAGATGGACAGTCCTGATGAAGATTGAATATGTCAAAAGAGTTTTGGGTTTCGATTTTAAATTGTAGTATGGTGGAATTATGAGCAAGAGAAATGGATTGAGCGGAAAACAAAAGTGCAGAAAAGGGAATAGGATGTTTGTGCCTACCCTGAAGAGTATATATGTGTTAGCATAGGACATCTGAGCCTACCTCGAAGGAGTATATATGAGAATAGGACGTTCGGGCCTAACCCCAAAAATTGTGTATGAGAATGGAACATCTGTGTCCACCCCTAAGAGAATACATAGGAATAGAACGTCTATTCCTATCTCAAAAAGTGCACATGGAAATAGGGCGTCTATGTCTACCCCAAAAAGTACATAAGGGGATGGAACATCTCTGCCAACCCCAAAGGGAATAAACGAGAATAGGACGTCTATACCTATCTCAAAAAGTGCACATGGGAATAGGACGTCTAGGCCTACCCCAAAAAGTACATATGGGAATGGAACGTCTGTGCCCACCCCAAAGTGAATATACGAGAACAGAACGTCTGTGCCTATCTCAAAAAGCGCACATGGTAATAGGACGTCTGGGCCTACCCCGAAAAGTACATATGGGAATGGAACATTTGTTCCCACCCCAAAGGGAGTATATAAGAATAGGACGTCTATACCTATCTCAAAAAGTGTACATGGGAATAGGACGTCTGGGCCTACCTTGAAAAGTACATATGTGAATGGAACGTCTGTTCCAACCCCAAAGGCAATATACGAGAATAGGACGTCTATACCTATCTCAAAAAGTGTATATGGGAATAGGACGTCTAGACCTACCCCAAAAGGTACATATGTGGATGGAACGTCTATGCTCACCCCAGAGGGAATATACGAGAATAGGACGTCTATACCTATCTTAAAAAGTGCACATGGGAATATGACGTTTGGGCCTACCTCGAAAAGTACATATGGGGATGGAATGTCTGTGCTCACACCAAAGGGAATATACGAGAATAGGACGTCTATACCTATCTCAAAAAGTGCACATAGGAATAGGACGTCTGGGCCTACCCCAAAAAGTACATATGAGAATGGAATGTCTGTGCCCACCCCAAAGGGAATATACGATAATATGACGTCTATGCCAATCCCAAAATCTGCACATGGGAATAGGACATCTAGGCCTACCCCGAAAAGTACATATAGGAATGGAACGTCTGTGCCCACCCCAAAGGGAATATATGAGAACAGGACGTCTATGCCTATCCCAAAAAGTGCACATGGGAATAGGACGTCTGGGCCTACCCTAAAAAGTACATATGAGAATGGAATGTCTGTACCCACCCCAATAGGAATATACAAAAATAGGATGTCTATGCCTATCTCAAAAAGTGCACATGGGATAGGACGTCTGGGCCTACCCCGAAAAGTATATATGGGAATGAACGTTTGTGCCCGCCCTAAAGGGAATATACAAGAATATGACGTCTATGCCTATCTCAAAAAGTGCACATGGGAATAGGACTTCTGAGCCTACCCCAAAAAGTACATATAGGAATGGAACGTCTGTGTCCACCCCAAAAGGGATATACGAGAATAGGACGTTTATGCTTATCTCAAAAAGTAACATGAAAATAGTGTATAGAGCTTGCAATGTTGAATTCATAGATATATGTCATGTGAAGTCCCAACAAAAATTTGTGGGACTTCATGAGATTTTGTGCAGAATAAGCAACTCCGCAAGGATGTGAAGAAAATCTGTTCAGACTAGAATAGTCGCGCTGCGTAAGCAAAGAGTAAGTAATCTCGAACTTGAGAGAAACTCAGCAAATTTATCATTTTCTTTTTTCGTTGTTTTTATCATATTTAATTATCAAAACATACTTTCAAAATATTTTAGTTTTGATTAATTTTTAAAAAGATTTTGAAGTTTTAATATTGAGCTTTCTTTGTATCATTCTTTGTTCGTATGACTTCTCATCAATCATACAAGAGAGGGCAATTTGACAAACAAGGTGAAACTTGAAAGAAATTTCATTAATCTACTCTCAAAAGCAAACTACAAGCTGAGTACATGTTAAAGCATCAAAATACAACATGTTGAACATATTTGAATCATCAAATACTAAATACATATCGTTCATTGAATCACATCTGATACATTTATCATGTCTGCTATGAAAAACTTGGCATGAAAAGGTATCCTGCTGATCATCTTTAGCGTGGTGAGCTCTTGATTGAGCTGACCTACTAAGCCACACTCTAGGATAAAGATTCCCTTCACGTGTACCTAGAGGTGCAACCCTCTCATAATTACTAGTTGCAACTCCTCCAACTCAGGATCTGGATGGAATCCTCGTGGTATATTATCATCAGGCATTCTTCTGAAGATTACAGAAACTCAATGATGTCACACACTCGAAATGCAATGTTTAGCTAAATCAACACCATTACCATCTAATACCAACACTGATCCCAGTGGCAGTGGAATTTCAACAGACCCTTTGAATTCTCCAGGGCCAATGATATCAATCTCTTTTTCAAAGAGTATGTTGCCTTTGCTGATGAAAGATACGATGCAAAAGAGTCTAACAAATCATGATGGTCAATATTGGGAGGAATGTAGCTCCCCTCATCATAAATATTGATGATGCAACTGTTTGGTACATAGTATGGCGACAGTATACTCCATCGAATTAATCTTTTAACCATTCTCTTTATCACATAAGTCATCAGATCCACCTCATCATATCTTAAGATAGCAAGGGGATTCCCTTGTCTGTCTTCAACAAAATTGTAGCAACAACCACATTGAATGCTATCCTACCTTTCCCGCACATCCATTTTCATGGTTCCGAATATGTTCTTGGCCTCAGTAGAATAGCTCTGCCTCTGGCTTGCAGATCAAACACACAGTCCAAAATCCTCTTCGCATCATTCTCTAAGAAGACTCCAGTATATAGCATCAAGCCTTGCAATATATTGAACATTTCACCTCAAACTTCTTCACAAAATTCAAATTCTCTTTGTTTGACCCTGCACATTCTCTCCATCCCAGTTGTAGGAATATCGTCAAATTGCGGGGCAGTGTTGGCCTTCTTGTTTCAACCGCTTCAACGACCAGTGTCTGCTCTGTATCTGTAGGTAGTGGAATATATGACTCGACATCTGTATGTGCTGCCTCATGACCCTTCACTCTGGCGGCTATGGATTCTTGCACTGAACTATAGCAGTCCAAGTGTAGAATATTGCATCCTGGGCATTCTATAAAATGCTCGTCCAGTGGATGCTCCTGTGGGCAGTTCTTCATTACATATTGGACAACCTCTATAGGGCTCATGGGGTATCTCCATTTGCATCGGCTCTGCGGTTAGCTCCAGCACATCCTCTGTATTTAATAAACCGGAAGAGGTTTCTTTTGTAGGTGGTTCATAAATCCTTCCTTCAGTTATTGGGGTAAGTAATTCAGCTGCTTCTCTTTGCCTTCTTCTTTCTTCCCGTTTTAAAGCTCTGTGCTTGCGTTGGTTAGCATTGCAACGCCGCGTTCTTTGAAGTGGTGCGTCAGGCACTCTATCCTCATTGGCACTTATCAATTTTCTTAACGGTGCGGTTATTAGGGACTGTAGATGACTGGTCCCTTACTTCGGGTATTGTTGAACGATCAACTTCTTTCTCTTTTGCAAGGAATCATCTTTAACTCTAATTTTCAGTAGAGATGGTAATCCTTCTTTTTCCCTTCGGTTGAAAACATCCATCATGCGACCTTCATAATTCACATCAACCTGACCAAAGTCAAAATCAAGGTCTATGATGCCGCCTTGAGTAGCCCTTTTCTTATCTAGTGCAAGATTTAAGCCATCTCTGAAGGAAAGGATCAGCTTAAGCTCCGACATTTTTTCTACAGAAGACAGAAAAACATTAGTGTGCTGACATCCAGCATAAACAAGAAAAAAAATGAAGCATAAACAATTTTGATAATTTGAAAATTTTATTTAGTTAGATTTAGAAAACAAAAAAGCAAAATGAGCAATTTAAAAAAACTTTTTTCATTTTATTGAGGTTAATTTATTACAAAATTTTTTACCCATTCAGAGAAGTTTGGTCAAATAACTAACCCCTGAACAATCAAATTTTCAAAAAGCAAATGTTGATTTCAAGCAGCATCATGTTGGGTAGTATATCTTCAAGTAACGGTCGTTGACCAACAACATAAGTCTTTCGCCCTAGAAATCCATCAGCTGGTAGGACCCTCCTGAGTAAACTTCTTCTATGATAAATGGTCCCTCCCAAGTTGGTTTAAGTTTTCCACCTATCTTACGGTGTGCAAGAATAGGTCTTTTGTGAATGAGAATGAGGTCACCGACTTTAAACGTCCTCAGGAGGACCAATTTGTTGTGTGCTTGCACCATCATTGCTTGGTAGAGCTCCAAGTGCTGTTGTGCTTCTAGTTATTTTCCCTTGAGACTTTCCAATTCTTCAAGTCTGAGTTTTGCATTTTTTTTTGTTGTGAGTTGTTTGGTGACGGTGACTCTAAGAGATGATGTTTGAACTTCTAACGGTAGTACGACCTCAGACCCGTACACAAGTGCATAGGTGTCAGCACTATTTTTGGTTGAAGGAGTTGCCCATTGGAAGCTATCAGTCACCGAAATTGAAATCCCGTTGCCCACTTCGAAAGTAAATTTTAATTTACATATATATATATACATATATATATANGACTTAAATATGGGGCTCGATCAAATAAACTAAGAAATATATGATGTCCGTTTGGTCTGTGAAACCATTTTATTTGCAGACAATTTTCCCTACTTAATATGAAGGATTAAATAGGGTTTATATTAAGCTGGGTATAAATAAGCTTCCTATAAGGGCAAGCCCTTATAGTTAATTACATCTTAGATAACCGAAATCACCTAAGAAAACTCTCGATAAAAATTTGGAAATATTATCTTCAAAAAGGTCAAAAGGATAGAACTTTTCAATGAGATTAGACAAAGAGGTATGAAAAGCGAATGATTCAAGTTTGGAACATTTTGCTGTAGAGTCTAAAGGAGGAAAAACCAGGAGATGTCATGGACCCGGAGGAGAACCTCGGTGACTTCCTAGTCTATCCTATTGCTTGGCTTCAGTTTTGACGAGAAATTATTTGAGTGCTTCATCCTGTCAATTTTATTTATTTAGGGCTTACATTCATGTGAAACTATCACACAAATAGCCTAGAAGATGTGAGGATTTAGATCGTGACGAATGACAGCCTCAGAATCCTAAGACGAGTTAGGGCTTATATTGTACATCAAAGCTATACAAAGGCCTAAAGATGAGGTGAGGATTTATGTTGCACTAGGCACACAACCTCGAAATCATATGGCTTAGATGTTTAATTCTAAGGAAGGAAATTGGTTTAGCTGGGGAAGACATGTTTTGCTGTTGAAGAAGAGGGTCGTGCTGCCCACCATGCTAGCTCCAAGCTCCTTGTCGTGACGAGTTTAAGTTTTCTAGGGTGTCAAGTTATGATGTCAAATCAAGTCGCCCTATGGTTAAAGTTATTTAAATGTTATGGAGCATGTTAAAATTGATTAGAACGACATCGGTTAGGATCCTACGGTTCCCTCGTTCCGGTACCACTATTTTCTATTGAATTCACTTGGTCCAAATGAATTTACTAAACTCAACTTAATGAGTTACATCCTTTCATTTAGACTGTGAGAAGTCTCGTTAGCAACCGTAGGTTACCTCCTTTGAGGGATTCCCGATCATTCAATAGAGACATCTTAATTTAGTTGCAATTGTTGTTTTGTATGATATTTGTGATTAAATTTTGAGTTGTTTTATATTTTGAATGTTGTGGCGGTGAATTTTATCTTAATTGATTTTAGTTTTGGTTTTCGTGCAAGGTGACATCGTTGTTTAACATGCAAGTTCATAAGCATGAAAGTATAGTGTGGAAAGTATAGAAAAAAGATGGTACTGTAAACTATAAAAGCGTACCTGACGAGTCTTCTCGTTCTACTACCTGAAACTCAAAAATGCATGTAAGGGCATTTTATATGAGGTGAGAAAAATAATGTTCTGGTGATCTACCAAATCCTAAATCATATCTTAGCGGGTCCCTATTAGGCTTATTAAGGATGATTTTGTTAAGAAAAACATATTAAGTTTAGTAGACCTCTGAGGTATCCAACAGGTCTGGAGAAAGAAGCAGGTCCATGCTTCCCTCTCACCGCTTGGTGAAAAGCCTCAAGCTCAATTAAACTTATTAATTTGCTTAATAATCCATTCTGTAAATATCTCCAATGCTCAATGAACATTGATGTTTCAATTATCCTTATGAGTAGGGTAATTATCATTTATCACTCAATTTGAAAATTATGTGGGTGAAGACCCTTAAAAGGAGCAAGTTAGTGTTATTAAGACATTTAGTCAAATTTAGTTTTAGCTTAGGCATGTAGTGTTTCAAAGGTGTTGAAATTTTATTTACATTCACATTTCTACTCCTCATTTAACCAAATTTGATTTAGCTTAATTCATCACTAAGCCCTTAAGGTCCTAGTGAATGTCTTAATCATTTTGTAGGAGATTTCTAAGTGATAATAATTCATCATAAAAAATTTTGAATGTTATTTGAACATCCAAAATGGGGGTATTAAATTAATGAGTTATTAACACCCAAAACCATACCCCTAAGTCTAGGATCATTTAATTTAATAAACTTCCAAAGTTTAATAATTTGAGGAATTTAAAAATTTATCCTTTAATTAGGAAAAAAAAGTGAGATTGGTTTCTATCAATTAATCACTTAGGTTTCAATCATCCAAATACTTTAATTAAGATTGAATGTTGCCCATTTCCCTTTCTTAAGTTAAGCCTAAATGTTAATTAAGGCTAAATTTTAAAAAATATACTTTTGCCTCTAAGGCTCTATCACTTCATAATTTATCAAATTTAATTCAAATGACATTAGAATTTTTATCCCGCCTCACTCATGGGTCTATTAATACATCGGAGGAGAAAATGTGTTTTTTTCAAATTTTAATTTAATTTACATATTTATTTTTATGCAAAAATAGGATTTTTCAAAGGAAATTCCATAACTTGACCAAGGCAAAGCCTAATCCCTTAAACGTTTTATTGGAGGTAAACCTAGACCAGAGAACCACTGGAACCAAATTTCATGTCTTTTTTTATTTTTATTTGACTTATTATAATTATTTTAAGTTCTAGAGTGTTAATTAATTATAAAAAATTTTAAATGTGGAAAATTATGTTTAATATTTTTATTAAATCTCTCCAAGGTCAAAGAACCCAGAGAAACAAATTTCACAATTTTTTTTTGTTTTGCTTTGAATTATTAGAATTATTTAATTGAAAGTCCATTTTTTAGCCTTTTAAAAATTACTTTTAAGCTTTAAAGTTCAATATTTTTACTTGGAAAATTAGGAAAATATTCAAACTGCTCATAAGTGCTTAAGAAAAAATTTAGAATGTTTCCAAATATTTAGTAATTTTGTGATTTTTATTAATTTTTTATTTATTTAAATATTAAAATAGGCTTAAAAATGAAGTTTTATTTTATTTACTATTTTATTTTTATAAAATCCCTCTGATTACAGAGAACTCCTAAAAATAATTTTTTTAATTTTTTGAGTTGCCTTTAAATTATTAAAAATCATTTTAATATCAAAATGGTATTTATCTTTAAAAAATCAATTTAAGTTATCAAATGAGCTCCAAATATTTTGAAATTTTTTTGGGGAGTTCATTGAAATTCAAATTGCAGTGGAGATTAAAAACTAAGTCATTTAAATATTTATTTTTCCCAAATTAGTTTTTTAGGGGTTTTTGGGAGTTAAGTGTGTTTTAATGACTTAGCTCATGAAAATTTTTCCAAAGAGTTCTCTAGTCAGAGAAAACCATCCAAAAATTTCTTAGATTTTTCTAAGAAATATGCAAATTATTATGATTAATTTATGCAAATTATACACATAAACTTGAAAAATATGGATCTCTGTCTAGAGATTTCTCTCTCTGATTTTTCCAAAGTCAGATAATGTTCCCCATGAAAAAGGCAACAACATGTAAAAATATCAAGTCATGGTGAAATGTCTACATGCATGGAGAATTAAAAGACTCCAAATAATATTTAATTAATTAAAAATAAAATATGCATCAAATAAACTTCAAAAAAATTTCACATTGTTCTCCTCTGTTCACTGAGCACTGGGTATTTTTATTTTATTTTTGTGATTTTTCTACACCAAGATATGAATTTTTAAAGTTAGGGAGAATTTTTTGAATTATTTAAACCCCTATTTTTCTACTTAAACACACGGTGTTGCGTCAACCTACGCGGTTCCAAAAACAGGCGTGGCGCGCTCTGGTTGGACGTCGTCATCCATGTAGCTGTTGTCTCGGCCCGCACTTTATGAACAACGCTCCCATCCGACACAATCAGAGCCCTCCATTTGATACACACACAATCTAACGGCTCCGCATCATCGTCTCCAAATAGAGTGAACTTGTGACTGTAAACCCTAAAACCTTAAGATATCCCCCATTTCTCAACCAAATGACCTCAGGTTTAATCCTATAGACTCTTCTAAGTGTGACAAACACATCCATACGGTAAACATTCCATTAAAACAATTGAGGGGAAGTTCAATACCTCTGCTCTGAGAAGGGAAACTTTAATCAGAGGTGCTCGACATGTTCTTGGAGGTCCAAGGAGGCTAGGGATTGAGCCTCTGGCCTTGGTGAAAGGTCTAAACCCAAATTCGATCAAGGACAAATTTGGGTGTTGATCAAAGTCTAGTATAGAGGCTCTGTATGAGGGGGATTTGATGGGGCTTCTTCTTCTTTCACTGTGGTGATGGTGTGGGTGAGTTTAATTTGAATTTGGTGCTCTATGGAGGTTTGGCGGAGAATATCCTATCTCCGGCAAGGATTTGAGCTCAAAAATTGAACTCCGGTAAGGGGAATTGGGGCAAAGAAGTGGTTGAGTTGCACTGAGGAGGTCTCAAAGAGGTTATGAGAGCAATTTAGAGGGGTCTCCTTGAGAAAATTTCAGCACACCCTCCATGGCCTTGGAGGTGAAGCTTTTATAAAAAAAGCCTTAGGGTGGCTCTGTGTGCCAATGTATGGCTGCAAAGTTTTGCTTATGTGGAGGGCAAAGAGGCTCTAAATTTCAAATGGGATGAGGTGGTCTCTAGGTTTGAATTTTTTTGTGGTGGCTCACAGTTTTGGATCCTCCGGTACATAGGTTGGCTGACAAGGCTAGGGGAGGTGGCTAGGAGGTCAGATGAGCCAGGGGAATCTGTCACAACAATTTATTTGAGCAGGTGTTTAGTTTTAGCAAAAATCCTTTAGGCTTAAGCAAATTTGGAAGAAAAACCCTTTGCTTTAGGGAACCTTTGGTCCATGGATCATTTGGGTGGTTCCATAAGGTTTAGCCCGGTCAATAAGGTCCAAAATTTGGCTGTATAAGCCTTGCCTTGACCAATTTTACATGGCTAGGTCAATTTTGGTGCATGGGTCCAATGTCAGTCCAAATGACCAAAGCTTGGGTTTGGGCTAGGATAGACATGACTTTGAGCCCAATTGATTGATCAAAATTGTGTAGATGATTGTAATGAAGATTTTTGGTGAAGGATTGAAGTGATTTTGAGTTCAATTGGGGGTTTAATTTGGAGGATTTTGGAATTTTGGTCACTTTGGGCATATTGGGTTAGACTTGGGTCTAGATTGGGCTAGGCATGAGCTAAGTCCAAATTGATTATTTAAAGTGGTCAATAAGAAAATTATGAAGAGTTGTAAACATAAATTGGGTGCCAATTTTGGGGTTAAGACAATCAATTTGGTAGAATTTAGAGATAGCCAATTTGGGGCAAATTTGGGGATTTTGGAATTGAGTTAAAATTAAATGAAATTGAGGGCTCCCCAAGGCTAATTTAAGGTCAAGTTTGATGTGTAGGAATGTTATAAATATTTTAGGATTCAAATTGAGGCAAATTGAGTAGGCTATGGGGTTCAATTTTGTGGGATTAAGTCATAAGGCCAAAATTAGGGGTTTGACTTAGATCAAAATTGGGCTCAAATCATGGGTCAATTAAGCTTAAATTTGGTTTAAATTGGTCATATAAAATGTGAATTTAAGTTTAGGATTGATATTGAGGAAAATTAGTACCAAATTGATGGACATTTGAGGTGAATTTGGGGAAATTGGGCCTTTAAAGATAATTTTGAGGGTTTTCGTCAAATGGTCAAATTGGCCAAATTTGGTCATGTGATAGTTAAAAAAAATGAAATTAGGAATATTTGAAAGGTTTTAGGAATTTTTTGGAATTTTTTGAATTTTTGAAATTTTGGGCCAAGGAGGGCATTTTGGTAAATTTGGCATTTTTTTGGTGATTTGGGTAATTTGGATGTTTTCAAAAGGTCTGAAATGATTTTTGAACAATTTTGTGTATTTTCGGTAAATTCAAGAATTTTGGCCAAATTTAAGGTTTCAAGGGTATTTATGTAATTTTGGGGAGTTTAGGGGCAAAAAGGTTAAGTTGAGTATTTTTTTGTAGAATTAGAGTGCCAACCACGACATGTGAGCTATGGACTACTGAAATCCCCATTTGGGTCCTCCATGTACTGGTCTTATCTAAACCCTAGCTTAGGGCTAGTAGGTTTAGGGGACCATCTACATGAGTCTCAAAAGATCAAGGGACCAAAATTAGGAAATTCTTGGGTTTAGGGTTGTGAGTGATTGTGGGTGAGAGTGAGTGTAAGTGAGTGCCTTAACTCTAGAAAAAACACCTAGGGTCAACCCTAAAGTCCAACAGTCCTATGGGGACTCATCTTGAGCTCCCTTATACTGACCCACCCCACCTACTAAGTGCTAGAGGTTATGACCAATATGTAAAGCTTCAAGTTGAGCAAAGAAGAGGGTAGAATTTCTAATGGTGAGGGTTCATTTTCTATTTTTCTAGGAATATTCAACAAGAAAGTCCTATGGCTAAACCTTAGGCTACTAAAGAGGGAAAACTAAACTCTAACCAAAAATGAGGTCAACAGTAGGGTGTGCATCGAGTGGGAGTTCTGAACGTGGTCCGGTAGGCCCACAAAGCTTCTAATAGTTTGTTATGCCAATCTCTTCTATTTTCATCCAATGTCTTCTTTAAAATCTATACCAATGTTTTGTTGAATGCCTCAGCTAAGCCATTTGCTATGAGATAGTAAATTGTTGTGTATCTTCAATCTATCCCATGTTGTTTAATAAAATTATTGATCTTCATGCTCTTGAAGGCTGTCCCATTGTCAGAAATTACTCTTCGCCGAACTCCAAAATGGTAGACTATATTGGCCTTAAAGAATTGTAAAACATACTGTGTTGTAACCTCCTATAACGACACTGCCTCTGCCCACTTGGAAAAGTAGTTCGTAGCAGCGATAATAAATCTGTTTCCCTTAAAGGATGGAGGGTCCATCAGACATATAATGTCCATACCCCAACACTCAAATGGTCACGATGCAATATTTGGGTGTAGCACATTTGGAGGTTGGTGTAAGACTATCACATGCACTTGGCAAAGGTGACACCTCCTAGCTGTATCCATACAATCAAATATCAATGTTGGCCAATAATATCCGAGACTTTTAATCTTCATTTTCATCTTTGGCCTTGAATGGTGAGCACAAAACAATCCAGCATGTACTTCTTTGATAATACTCTATGCTTCTACTCTGCTCAAACATCGCAGCCACATATGATCAAATGACCTCCTGTAGAGAACATCTCCCACTAGAGCGTACGACATAACTCTTCTTGTTATGTGGTATGCTTTGGATTTATCCTCCGGCAACTTTCTAGTTTGCAAATATTTTATTAATGGCTTACGCCAATCTTCATTAATATCAGTAACTGCAATCATTATTCCTTCTTCCTTTTCAAGCTTATGTAGTTTTTCGTGGTCGATTCGAAACAAGAATCGTCTTTTTTGTACTTTAATATCAATGGAATCCTCAAGCAGACACGCCAGCTCCTTAGCAAGTTTTTCTAGAGCGTCGGCTTGTGTGTTATCTCTTCGAGTAATCCGGCATAGAGTTACATTAGGAATTTTCTCTAACAGCTTCATTGCGTATTGATGGTATTCTTTTAACCTTTATTTTAGAATCTTCTATTGTCTAGAAACTTTTTGAATGATAAGTTGAGAGTCTCCATAGATGACAATATCAATTATATCCATTGAGATTGCCAAATCTAATCCGGTGATTAATGCTTCATATTCTGCTTCATTATTTGCACGACTCTGTTAGGTGATAGGAGAATCTCAACATACCTTTATCGGGCCTGATGAAAATCAGACCAATCCCTGCTTTGCCTGGTATGACCATTTCTGGTCCTTTATCTTAGAATCTCCATCAAAATACATTTCCCAATGTCTGGAACTTGAGGGCTCTATTTGCGGTATCTGTTCATCTGGTAGTTCATCGTTAAGTGGGGACCTAGCTGGAAGCGGGTGTGCAGCGAGAAAATCTACTAAAATCTGACCCTTGATAGCGCAGAGGGAACAAAAGTTATATCAAATTACAGTAAAACCATCGACCATCTTGCTAGATGTTCAGAAAATGTTGGTCGGGTCATCAAATATTGCAACATATTAACTTTTGAAATGAGAGTAATTTTATGAGAAAGCATGTAATGCCTAATCTGTTGGGTGCCAAAATTAAAGCTAGATAATGTTTCTCGATATGTGGATACTTTATCTCCGTCGGTATTAAACGTTGACTTAAGCAGTAGAGTGTATTTTCCTTACCCTCATCATTGACTTGGGCTAATAGGGCTTCGAGAGAGTCGTCTAAAGCCGCAGTATAATTTATCAATGGTTTTCCCGGGATAGGGGATGTCAAAATAGGAGGTGTCATTAAGTATTGTTTAACATCCTCGAAGGTCAGCTAGCATTTCTCTTCCCAAACAAATTTGACATCTTTTTTAATTAATGCCGAGAAGGGCTGACACCTACCTGAGAGATTATAAATAAAGCGTCTCAGATATGCCAACTTTTCTTGGAAGGAATGTAGTGTTTTCAAAGTTTTGGGAGTAGGCATTTCCAAGATAGCTTTAATCTTATCCGGGTCGATCTCGATTCCCCGATGACGAACAAAAATCCTAGAAATTTTTCAGAGGTAACGTCGAAGGCACACTTTAAGGGATTCATCTTAAGATTATATTGTCATAATCGTTTGAACACTATCCTCAAATCATACAAATGGTTTGTTTTCTGCTTACTTTTGATGACTAAATCATCCACATAACATTCCACTTCCACTTGGTTATGAATGAGGTCGTCAAAGATCTTCATCATTGCTCGTTGATATATTACTCTGACATTTTAATCTGAATGGCATCACAGTGTAGCAGAAGATCCCAATTGGTGTTCTGAATGTTGTAAGTGTTGAATCTTTTGGAGACATTTTTATCTAGTTATATCCTAAAGATACATCCATAAAAGAGAAAATTTCATGTGTCGAAGTGATGTCCATCATTAACTCTGATATTGGCAGTAGAAACTCATCTTTTAGACACGCATTATTTAAATCCCTAAAGTCGACACATACATGGATTTGTCCATTTTTCTTCTTAACAGGTACAAAATTGGCTAACTGAGTGGGGTATTTCTCTTCCCGCACAAAGTTAGCGTATATTAATTTCTTCCCCTCGGCAATGACTTGTTGCTCTATTTCGAGGTGCATCCTTCTAGGAGCTTGTTTCACTGGGTCATATCTTTGTCTACCCCAAGTCCATGCACTGCAACTTCTGTCGATAGTCCCGACATTTTGTCGTAACTTCAGGTGAAACAATCTTTAAATTCCATCAATAACTTTATTAGTTCTAGGGATTCTCCCTCGTCAAGTAAGAAACTTATAAAGGTTGGTTGGGGTTGCTCCTCAGTCCCGAGGTTGATTCTTTTAACTCATCAATTGTTGACTTAAATTTTGTCTTCAAATTCTGGCGGAGCAATACCTATTAATTGGTCTTGAGAGTCATCCTGTACATTGAGGCAATTCTCTTCTAACTCATTAGTAACAACCATGCAAAATTCTGAATCATCAAATGGTCCTATAGTACCATATCTGAGACCCTCTTTTGAATTAGGAGTTCGGGTTTTAACATTCCAAAATTTTTCAAAAAAGTTGTAGCTTATCTTTTGGCATTTGTTTTGGCACATATCCTTGCTGAATTAATTTTTGTATGCAAGGAGAAAAGCGAGCAAAAGATAATTCCATTAATTCATTAGAATCATCATCCAAATTTACATTATTTTCAGAACTAGTAGAAGGAGAAGCACGATAAAACTTGATCATCTTTGAACCATTACTACAAACTTCCTTGACCTCTAGAATCTCAACCTTTTGAGGATAGTTGGAGTAAGGGTGTCAGCACAATTTTGGATTAAGGAGTTGCCCGTTGGAAGCTGTCGGTCACCAGAATCAAAATTTCGTCGCACACTTCGGAAGGACATTTTAATTTACATATATATATATATATATATATATATATA
>JXCR01090472.1:21321-35547 GCA_002079205.1 Phalaenopsis hybrid cultivar
TATATATATATATATATGTTTTAGAAAACTATGAAATCATACTGACCTCATATTTTCACAGTTTAAATGAAAGAGCACTATCCTCAAACCCTGTATCTATCCTGAAAGATAAACACAAGAATTGAGGATGAGACTCGATCAAATAAGCTAAAATATATATCACATTCGTTTGGTCTGCGAAACTGTTTTATTTGCCGATAATTTTCCTTGTTTAATATGAAGAATTAAATAGGGTTTATTTTAAGCTGGGTTCGGAAAAGCTTCCTAGAAGGGCAAACCCCTATAGTTAATTACATCTTAAATGACTGAAGTCATCTAAGAAAACTCTCGATAAAAATCAGGAAATGTTATCTTCAAAGAGGTCAAAGGATAGAACTTTTCAATGAAATCGGACAAAAAGGTGTGAAATGGGAATGACTCAAACTTGGAAGATTTTATTATAGAACCCAAATGAGGAAGAACTAGGGGATGTCATAGATCCAAAGGAGAACCTCGGTGACTTTCCAGTCTATCCTATTGTTTGGCTTTGGTTTTGAGGAGAAATTATTTAGGTGTTTCATCCTGCTAATTTTATTTGTTAGGGCTTACATTTGTATGAAATGATCACACAAATAGTCTAGAAGATGTGAGGGTTTACGTCGTGACGGATGATAACCTCAATATCCTAAGACAAGTTAGGGCTCATATTGTATAGCATAACTATATAAGGACCTAAAGATGAGTTAAGGATTTATATTGCACTAGAAAAATAACCTCGAAATCTTATGGCTTCATTGTTTAATTTTAAGGAAGGATATGTTGTTGAAGATGGTCGTGCTGCCCACACTGCTAGCTCCAAGCTCCTCGTCGTAGCGAGTTTGAGTTTTCTAAGGTGTCAGGTCATGATGTCAAATCAGATGTTCCTATGGTTGTAGTTTTTTAAATATTATGGGGGATGCTAAAGTTGATTAGAGCGACACCGATTAGGAACCTATGGTTCCCTTATTCCAGTGCCACTAGTTTCTATCGGATTTACTTAGTCCAAATAAATTTTCTAAACTCAACTTAATAAGTTCCATACTTTCATTTAGACCGTGGGAAATCTCGTTAGCAACTGTAGGTTACCTCCTTCGAGGGATTCCCGATCATTCAATAGAGACGTCTTAATTTAGTTGCAATTGTTGTTTTGTGATGTTTATGATTAAATTTTGAGTTGTTTTAAATTTTGAATGTTGTGGGGGTGATTTTTATCTTGGTTTATTTTAATTTTGGTTTTTGTTTCGAGGCTATCCTAACCGTTTTGGTTTTCATGCAGGGTAACATCGTTGTTTAACATGCAAGCTTGTGTTTTTGTTCATACATGCAGGTGAGTAAGTACAGTAACGTACTGAAAAGTAAATTATGGAAAGCTAGAAATGCAGGTAAAATAAATTACAATAAAGGTATACTTGGATGGTCTTCCCGTCATCTTCAACTGAAACTCAAAATGCATGTGAGAGCATTTATATATTTTATGTAGAGCAGGAAGATAAGGTTTTGGTGATCTACCAAATCCTAAATCATACCTTGGTGAGCCCCTATTAATTGATTTGAGGATGATTTCATTAAGCAAAATATAATAAGTTTAGTAGACCTCTGAGGTATACGAAAGGTGAGGAAGAAGAAGCAGGCCCATGCTTCTTTGTCACCACCTGATGAAAAGTCTCAAGCTCATTTAAACTTATTATGTTGCTTAATAATTCATCCTGTAAATACTTCTAGTGTTCAGTGAACATCAATGTTTCAATTATCCCTAAGAGTAGGGTGATTATCATTTGTCATTTTAATTTGAGAATTATGTTGGTGAAGACCCTTAGAAGGGGCAAGTTAATACTATTAAGACACTTAGCCAATTTTAGCTTTAACTTGGGCTTGTAGTGTTTTGAAGGTGTTCAATTTCTAGTTACATTCACTTTTCTAATCCACATTTACCAAAATTTGATTAAGCCTAGGTTACTATTAAGCCCTTAAGACTTTGGTGGATACATTAGTAATAATTTTTTTGAAAGAAATTGAATTTTAAATGATATTAATTCATCATCAAAACATTTGAATGTAATTTGAAGATCAAATAGGGGTATTAAATTAGTAAGTTATTAACATCCAAAATCATACCCCCTAAATCTAGGATAATTTGATTTAATAGACCTCTAAATTTTAATAATTTAGGAAAATGTAAATTTATCCTTTAATTAAGGAAAATGAAATTGGCTTCTACCAATTAATTCCTTATATTTCAATCATCTGAACATTTTAATTAAGATCAAAGTTTGCCCATCTTACCCTCTTGAATTGAGCCTAAATGTTAATTAGGGTTAAATTTCCAAAATTACACTTTGGCCCCTAAGACTCTATCATTTCATAATTTGTCAAATTTAATTCAAATGACTTTGAAATTCTTATCCCACCTTACTTATGAGTAAATTAAGACATCAGAGGAGAAATTATGATTTTTCAAAATTTAATTTAATTTATATACATGCAAAAATAAGATTTCTCAAGGAAAATACAAAAACTTAACCAAGACAAAGCCTAATCATTTGAAATTTTTACTGGAGGTAGACTTAGACTAGAAAACCACTTGGACCAAATTTCATGATTTTATGAGTTTTATTTGAATTACTAGAATTATTTTAAGAATTACAAGAATTATTTTAAGTTCTGGAGTATTAATTAATTATAAAATATTTTAAATGTGGAAAATTAAGTTTTTCATTTTTATTAAATCGCTCTGAGATTGAACCTAGAGAAATAAATTTCATATTTTTTATGATCTTTCTTTGAATTGTTAGAATTATTGTAGTGAGAAATTAAGGAAAATCCTTTTTTAGCCTTTAAAAAATATTTTTAAGGTTTAAAATTCAATATCTTCACTTAGAAAATTAAAAAATATATAAATTCCAATTGCTCCTAAGTTCTTAGGAAATAATTTAGAACATTTCCATGAATTCTATTAATTTTATGATTTTTATTATTTTTTATTACTTAAAACTCAAAATATGCTTAAAAAATGAAATTTTATTTTTATAAAATTCCTCTGATCACAGAGAACTTCCAAAAACCAATTTTATAAGTTTTTGAGTCATATTTTAATTATTATGAATATTTTAAGTGTTAAAAGTGTCATTTAACTTAGAAAATCAAATTAAGTTATCAAATGAACTCCAAATATTTTAAAATTTTTATGGGGAGTCCTTTGAACTTTAAATTATAGTGGTTAATTAAAATCAAGTCGTTTATATGTTTATTTTTTCAAAATTAATTTCCTTTGTGTTTTAGGGTTTTGTGTAACTTAGGTGTGTTCTTAATGACTTAGTCCATGACAAATTTTTCCTAGGGTTCTCCGGTCATATTGAACTGATCCTGAAATTGCTTATTTGCAACAGTATAACAATAGTTCTGATTATATTTTTTTACTTATATTTTCTTATTTTACAATAAAACCAAAAACTTGATCCTGAAGAAAAATAAGAATTTAACTTTTTAATTTGTATAATTGGGATACTACACAAGTATACATAGTGTTATCAAGTAATATATGACTTTTTGATTAAGAGCTGAATATCAAACCCATAGTGAATTTATGTAATATGTAATTAGGAAAACTTTCTATTTTTAAAAAGTCAATTTTTTAAACTATAGACGTTTTTTGCAATAATGAAAGTTTAAATATTTTTGGTATTTTTAAAATTTTGACAAAATAGTAACAACTTAAAAATATAATTAGAGTATTTGTAGAAGAAAAATACTAAATATGAAAATATTTTTCTTCTTATCATGAATCAGTAATAAGTATAGGAATTCTATTGTGGAAGTATGCAAATTGTATGTCAAATAGGAGCAATAATATTCTTTACTCTTATTAGAGATGCTATAAAGAACATTGACTAATTTAAAGTTTGAATAGTTCTGGAGACCGGCTAGGCAGGGAAGATATTAGCTCTCGCTCTAGAGTTCCCTTGATTCTTCCCACCTGGGGGCTAACATCTCGTATTAGAACCTAAAACAATAAACCAAGTTAGGGGCTTTAACCCGTCACTTTAAAGTCCTCTAACTCTACACCCTCTAATGAATATTTTCTTATTTATTTGCACTCAATCATATGAACTACATTATCATTCATATAATCTCATGTGATTCTTTCTAATTTTTGACTGAGATAATACCAACCTGGTTCTTACATGTTCTCACAACAAATTTTAACATTTGGCTTGGCCAAATCAAGAAGTAAATGAAGTGCATGGATTTAAATCATCACAACTTCTTCCAACATTAAAGATCAATACTCTCCACAACTTCCATTCAACACTTAATTACTTATCATTTTAAGAAGAAAGATAAAGAAAACTACTCAGAATTCATAGAGAAAACAAAACCACACTTTAGTTTAAAATAAGAAATCATTGTCAAATCAACAACAAGGCTCAATTAAAACCAAAAGTAGTCTAAAAATAAAAAATAAAAACTTAAATGAGAACCAAACTCTTGAAGTTCTTTTGAATCTCTTGTCTTTTACAACGCTCAAAATAAAAATAACAAAAAGGATAAAGTAAATATTTAAAGTGGTGCCTGAAAATCTCTCCGAATTAACTCCCCAATTCAAGAACCTTCAAAACTTTCTCTTTTCAAGCACACAATTTTTCAGACCTTTTAAGGGGTCTTCTCCAAGTTTTCTCTTCCTTCTTTTATAGTTTTCCAAGAGGTGTCTTGGTATCTCTTCAAAATATGTCTTGATTTGATGTATTTCCAAATAGATGCCTCCTTTCACAAATATTTTCATCCTTGGTGGTTGTAACCACCTATTAAGCCAATAGGTGCCTCAAATACCTCTTCAAAATTTGACAAAATGAAGAAAACCGTTAAATAAATGCCTTTGGCGCTTAGGCGTGACCTTCTCTATTTAACCGACACTTAAGCATCGAATCTAGCTCTTTGGCACCAAAACACTTTTGCACATTTTTCACCTATTTGCTCCAAATTTGATCATTTTTCATTCTTTAAGCATTTTTCACCTTATTACCTGTACCTGAAAGAAAAAAAAAATACCTTCCATTAAAGCTCAATGCTCAAAAATAGGTATAAAAATGTGTTTAAAAATACTATATATTTTAGGTGTATCAAAATCCCCCAAACTTAAAATGTTACTTATCCTCAAGTGACGGTATATCAAACTCAAGTGACACTAATCTTTAAAAACCAAATAAGTATGATATGTATATGAGTTTCTTTAGGAGTTACTAAAATTTTAATTTAGAAATATAACAGTATGATATGTATATGAGTTTTTTTAGGAGTTACTAAAATTTAGATTTAGAAATTTAGTAGTCCAATTTAGAAAAAAATATTCAGTAAATGAGACCAACTTACAGTTTAGAAATTTTTAATGTTAAGAAATGAAAATAAGAGTTCCTATCTAATTCAGAAATATTGTAAGTTTTCCAAATTTAGAATTTTAGTTCTTTTATTTTTTCTACTTAAAAATACTTATTAGAAATAATTTTACTTACTATATTATATTTTTAAGCTTAAGAATTTATACTCATATTAGGTTTTGACATATGGGAATAAAGTTCATGATTTGTTCCATCTTTTCTCTAATCTTTTCATTTGTCCATCCATCTACCTTAACTAATTTAAAATAAGTCGAGTTGTGTCAACTGCAACATTTTTCTCAAATAGAAAATCTTGAAGATGAAAATCATCTTGTTGCTCTCTTGATGAACCTCTATTTTCAGCTATCATAATTATGACAGTTTCTTCTAAAACTTTTAAAGCTCCATCTTCTTCATTGAGTTCTTTAATGTTAGCCTCCAATTCACTTAGCACTTCATCAATAGGTTTACCTTTAAATTATTTTGATTATCTGGGAGGTACTTCAACTCTTCATCAATATCCATTTCCTCTATTCAGACATTAGCTTCCTTCATACTTCCATCTTGATCTTAAGTGATATGGATAGTATTGGCATCTTTGGTTTCTTTCTGTACTTCTTTCATGATAATCTTAGATTCAGCTCCTCGATTTCTTGAGATTGTGACTCCTACACTTGAATAGATGAAGTGGGTTGAGAAAGGGTATCTAACCCGACATCATAAATAAAAGGAGGTGCTTCTAGTGAGAAGCAGTGAATGAGGCACATGAACAAGGATTGTGTATATATTTTATTTAATCTTTTGGACCTATTTAACCTAATCCTATCAATGGTTCTAAGCTTAGAATATCTATGATAATGTTGAATCCTATAAGTTTTAAGAGACTTGTATGAGAGGAAGGTGTGCTACAACTATTATGAAAATATTTTCTTGTAAGTTTTACAAGTCTTTGTTTCTTGCATTGAATTCCTACGTCATTTTTTGTGCTATGGATTTCTCGACAATGCGTGGCTAAATTTGTTCTTTGTGCCTCTATGATGTAGGATGAGTGAATTTAATCGTGATTTTTTTGTGATTTTTTTCGGTTAGCATTTTATTTTGTTTTCATGGCCTAAGTTGTTAGTTAACCTCATAATCTAATTTACTCCTAGTCTGGCTAACTAGGGTATTAAAATATTTTGTGAAGCTCAGCCCTCTAACAGTCGTGTAGTAGAATGAAGGGTTAATCACAGAATTTTGAGAGAATAGACATATTCCAGTGGAATTGTAGAATCATCCTAGGGGATTAGAATATTTATGCAGAATGTCATGACTTCATGGATTCTAGGCTTCTTTTGACCTAGAAATAGGCATAAGGAGTACTATATCCCTGATTGAAAACTATCACGTAGGAAAACATTTAGAAAAATCATAACTATCACGATCCTCGGATCACAAAGTTACGTGCCTAAAAAATCTTTAAGGAACTCAGACAAGTATTTATGTTATTTTTGCTTTATGTTATCTGCAAATTTATCTGTTTACGAGAATCTTAGGAGTTAAAACCCCATGTGTGAACTCATCAAGCCATGTAACTAAATTAGTAAACTAGAGCTTTTTCTATGAAAATAAATTGCTACCACTTTTCCCGTAGGATCGATATATCGACTCTTTGACTACATACTACCTAATACATGCTCTTGCATTGTACAAACACTTACTTCACGGTAATTTTTGGTGCATCAGGCAATAGGTAAGTAGCATTAAGATTTGTGAAGTTGACGCTCATTCTTGATACACAAAAATAATATATTGTTTAAAGTACCCTTTTTATGCCTATTTTCTGTGATATTGCACTTTAAAAAAAGGTATTTTTGTGTTTTTGTTGTAGGTATATCATTTTTAGGCATTTGAAGAAAAAATGGCAGAAGGAGCAAAATTTGGAGCAAAAACAACCAATTTTGAAGTTTGGCGCATGATGCGCCAAAATCCAGAGAGCTAGCGCATGATGCGCCATGGGCAACATTTTTAAATTAAGGTGGTTTGAGGCAAATTTTGGATGAACTTTCAAAGGGATATTTGTTCTAAGCACCCCATGGAGTGATTCAATGCATTTAGACACCATGAAAGGTTCCAATTTGAAGAGAATTGACTCTTGGATCAAGGAGGCACATCTTTTGAAATTCAAAGTTTTGACTTTTGAACTTTGGAGGGAAATTGAAACTCGAAGAAACCCAAAAGGAGGGGAACTTCTAGATAGTCATGAGAGGGAGACAGAGAGAATTGGCGTGAGGGAGAGAGAAAAACTTGGCGTGAGTGATTGTAAAAAGGGAAAGGCTTGGAGAGAGCTTCTAAGGATTTGCTTGGGAAGGATTGTGAGTTAAGTTGTATTTTTTATTTCTTTTGTTTGTAAACTTGTTTTTATTTATGAAATCCTTGTTTTATCGTATCCTTCTCATAAATTCTGAGTAATCTTCTTTATCCTTCTCCCTACTTTGAAGAAATGGTTTTGTGAAGAATTGATTTTGTTTTCTACGGTTTAAAATGTCAATAATTTATGTTGATTTAAACTTTGGTCTTCATTTTCTTTTCGATCTAGCCAATTGAATTATTAAAATGTGTTGAGAAATATATGTTCTGAAAAGAGGATATAATTTCTACAAAAAAAGGAGAATCACATTTGATTTCATGGGAGAGTATTTCATCCATAAGATTGGGTGCAAATAAATAGGGAAATATACTTTGTTGGATGCAGAATTGGAAGATTTTAAGGTGACATATTAGAATCTCCAATTTGGTTTAGTTGATTGCAAAGTAACACGAGCATGTTTGCCCTCAGGTGAGGGAGTAGTGGGAGCTCTGGAGTAACAGTCGGTATCCTCCCAGCCTAACCACAAAATTAGGGACCAAACTCTAAATTAGTCAATGTTCTTTATATAGCTTGAGAGAGAGTAGAGAATAGGATTGCTCCTATTTGGCACAAATTAATTTTTAAATGTATTTTTCAAATGATTTCAATTTCTTTACAAGACATATTTTCATTGTAAAGAGGAAGGATGCTTTCTCATACTTGAACTTTTTGTCAAAAAAAACATTATTTTATTTCAATAATTTACTTTTGAAAGTTTAGCATTTAGTTTAATTTACTTGTTATAGTCGTACATCTGCATATTTAGTAGCATTTTTGTTGACCTCATTTTTGATTGAGGTCTAGTTTTTCCTCTTTAGTAGCCTAGGGTCTAGCCATAAGACTTTTCTGTTGACTATTCCTAGAGGACTAGAAATGGAACTCTCACCATTAGAAATTCCAAACCCTTCTTTGCTCAACTTGAAGTTCCACATATTGGTCTTGACCTCTAGCACTTAGTAGGTGGGGTCAATATGAAGGAGCTCAAGGGGATGATGACCACACGCCGTCTAATCGAGCATGTATCGCTTGGGCGGTCTTGATTGCGTTGAACGGAGCTGTGGTTCGAAAAGGGGAGCTGACACAGACGGTGACGCCCAATCTTGCGGCGACACACATCTCTTTGATGTGTACAAGGCTGAGTCAGATAAGTAGGAAATTAAGATATTTCTTATTTATTTAAATGCTCATAACTTAAAAAATGCATAACTTTGTGTAGAAAAATCATAAAAATAAAATAAAAATACTCACTTACTCGCTGAACAAAGGAGAACAATCTGGAAATATTTTCATATCCATTTGATGTCTATTTTATTTTTAATTAATTAAATTTTATTTTCCTTATTTTGATTCTCTATTAGCATAGGCATTTCACCATGACTTGATATTTAAGGCTTTGATTCTACATGTTATGGGGATGCTCTTTCTGATTTTTCTAAGGTTAGGGCAGATCTCTAGGCATGGATACTTAATTTTCAAGTAAATAGTCTCTATTTTGATAAAAAAATTATAATAATTAAAATAATCATCAAAAAATTACAAAACTTATATTGTTAGGTTCCCTATGGTTAAAGAATCCTAGAAAATATATAAACTTAGTTTAAATCATTAAAAATAGCCTTAATTATCACCAACCCTAAAAATAAATAGAAAATTAATTTAGAGCAAATATAAATGTAAATGGCATAAAAATTATTCTCCATTGTAATTTAATGCTAGTGGATCTCCCCATAAAAATTTCAAGTCAATTGAAGTTAATTTGACTATTCAAATGGATTAATTAAGTGAAATCATATTTTTGATATTAAAATAATTATAATAATTAAATAAAAATAAAAAAAAATTAACAAATTGGTTTTGGGAGCTCCTTATGACCAGAGAAACTTAAAGAAAATAAAATTAGAATTAAAATAAATACTTCATTTTCTGAGCTTTTTTTAGGCATTTAAATAATTAAAAATGAATTAAAAATCATAAAAATTACAAAGTTATAAAAACACACTAAAATGTCACCTTTGACTTGCTGATCAACTAGAAACAACTAAAATAATTTTTCCAATTTTCTAAGGCAAGATATTAATTCTTAAAGGCTGAAAATGAATTTTCTCTAATTTCTCACTGAAATAATTCTAGTAAATAAAATATAATCCATAAAAATATGAGATTTATTTATTTGGGTTCCCTGGACTTAGAGAGATTTAATAAAAATGTAAAACTTAATTTTCCACTTAAATAATATTATGTCTTTAATTAATACTAAAAACCAACAAATAATTCTACTAATTGAATTAAATCTCTAAAAAACATGAAAATTGGTCCAAGTTGTCCTCTAACCTAGGTAAACCTCTAATAATTTTCTTAAGGATATAAGTTTTATTTTAGTTGAGTTATTAAATTTTCATTGAAAATCGCTATTTTTACATTAAAAATAGTTATAAAATTAAATAAATTCAGAAAAATAACATTTTCTCCTTTGATGTTTTAAATAACCCATGAGTAAGGTAATATAAAATTTTCAAGTCATTTGAATTTAATTTAATGAATTATAGGGTAATAAGGCCTTAGGGGTAAAAGGGTAATTTTGGAATTTAAGGCTTAATTATTATTTAGGCTTAACCAAAGGGCTAAATGGGCAATAAATAATCTTAATTGACACGTCTTGATGATTGAAACATAAAAGGGATAAGTGGTAGTAACCAACCTCATTTTGATCTTATAAAGGATAAATATGTAATTTTTCAAAATTAATAAAATTTAAAAGAATGTTTAAATAGGGAGATATTATGGTGAAGGGTTTTGATTTTTGAAGATTATAACTTATTGATTTTAAACCCCCAACTAATGGCTTTGAGATGATTTATAATTCATTATAAGGATTAAGAATATAAAAAACCATTTTTCTTAAAATCACAAATCTACCTATTAAATTTTAAGGGCTTAGTTGTGAATTAGGATTAATCAAAATTTCATCTAATGATGTTTAGAAAGTAACCTATAATTAATTTAAAAATTTTCAAAACACTACAAGCTCATTCTTTAAAATCCGATTAATTAAATTATTTAATTATGTCAAGTTGCCCCCAAGGGCCTTTATCCATCTAATTCAAAAGTGAGATATCAAGTAATAATTACCCCACTTAAGAGATAAGCAAAATATCATAATTCATTGAGCATAGAGGTATTAACTGGATATACTATATAGTAAACATGATAAGGCAAAAATGAACTCTAGAAAATTCCAGGGACTATGAAATGTCTAGGGTATTACCCAACACTTCTTCATGATCCTTTAGAAATCTTGAAGGACATCTAGACTTATTATGATTTGCTTAATGGAATCATCCTCAAAATTTAGAACCACCAAGTTATGACATAGGATTTGGTAGGCACGCTTTAAGTGTGTACTTTCTACTTTTTCTATAGGCATGTTTAATTCTTGCAAAATTATACATATATATGCTTTGCAAGTACTGAAGTTTCAGGTGGAGGAACGAGAAGACTCGTCAGGTACGCTTTTACAGTTTACCGTGCTTTCTTTTCTCATACATTCTATACTGTACTTTTACATTCATAGACTTGCATGCTAAATAATGATGACACCCTGCATGAAAACTAAAACCTTTAAGATAGCCAGAAAAATAAAATTAAAACCAAAACTAAGATCAGCCAAGATAAAATTCACCACCACAACCTTCAAAATATAAGACAACTCAAAATTTAATCACAAACATCACAAAACAACAATTGTAACTAAGTTAAGACGTCTTTATCGGATGATCGGGAATACCTCGGAGAATGTAACCTACGGTTGCTAATGAGATTTCCCACAGTCTAAATGAAAGTATGGAACTCATTTAGTTGAGTTTAGTAAATTCATTTGGACTAAGTGAATCCAATAGAAAATAGTGGTACCAGAACCGAGGGTTTAGTAAGTTCATTTGGACTAAGTGAATCCAATAGAAAATAGTGATACCGGAACGAGGGAGCCGTAGGATCCTAACTGGTGTCGCTCTAATCAACTTTAATATGACCTCATAAAATTTAAAGATGCGTTTGATAAGTTCATTTGGACTAAGTGAATCCAATAGAAAATAGTGATGCCGGAACGAGGGATTTGGTAAGTTCATTTGGACTAAGTGAATCCAATAGAAAATAGTGATACCGGAACGAGGGAACCGTTGGTGTCGCTCCAATCAACTTTAATATGTCCCATAATATTTAAAGAATCATAACTATAGAGACACTTGATTTGACATCATAACTTGACACATTAAAAAACTTAAACTTGCTACGATGAGGAGCTTGGATTTAACATTGTGGGCAGCATGGTCATCTTCAACAGCAAGAGGATCTACAACAGAATATCTTTCCTTATAATTAAACAACAATCCATAGGATTTTGAGGTTGTTGGCTTATGCAACATAAATCCTTAACTTATCTATAGGTCATTGTATAGCTCTGCTGTACAATATAAGCCCTAAATCGTCTTAGGATTTCGAGGTTGTCGTTTGTCACGACTCAAGTCCTCATATCTTCTAGGCTATTTGTGTGATCGTTTCACACGAATGTAAGCCCTAAACAAATAAAATTTAAAGGATGAAACACTTAAACATTCTCCTCAAAACTGAAACAAAACAAAAAGATAGTTTGGGAAGTCACCGTGGTTCTCCTCAGGATCTGTGACATCCCCTAATTCTTCCTTCTTTAAACTCTACAACAAAATGTTCCAAATTTAAGTCATTCCCCTTTCACACCTCTTTGTTCGATCTCATTGAAAAGTCTCGTCCTTTTGACCTCTTTGAAGATAATATTTCCTAATTTTTATCGAGAGTTTTCTTAGGTGACTTCGGTTATCTAGAATGTAATTAACTACAGGGGCTTGCCCTTATAGGAAACATTTCCGAACACAACTTAATATAAATCGTATTTAATTCTTCATATTAAATAGGGGAACTTATCGGCAAATAAAATGGTTTCACAGACTAAACGGTTGTCATATGTTTCTCAGTTTATTTGATCGAGTCTCACCCTCAAGTCTTGTGTTTATCTTTCGGGATAGATACAGGGTTTGAGGTATAGTGCTCTTTCATTTAAACTATAAAAAATATGGGGTCAATTTAATTTCATATTTTTCTAAATTATATATATATATATATATATATNTTCCAAAGCGGACAACGGTATTTCGATTCGGCGGCCGACAGCTTCTAACGACAACTCCTTAACCAAAATCGTGCCAACAATTTTACTTGAGTATTTTAACTTCAAACCTCATACTTTACTTTGTTTTTTTATTCTTAGTTTATGATAGAATATAAATAGCTAGCTTATGTATATTTTCGGCTTCCTTATGGGATCGATATCTAAGACTTCATTAGAGTCCTGTATTACTTGAACGACACGTATACTTGTGTTATATGTAAAAGAGATTTGGGACTTTAAATATAAATTATTTTCATTAAAGTTACATTATTATTTGGGTTACATTGCATCACTATTATTAATTTAATATCAATTTTCTTGAATCCCGCATCAATTTTCCACTTTTATTGTCCTTTTGGACCATCTCCAAGTTCGAGAGCCATGTTGTGTATTAGACATCTCTGATATAGCCAGCCTCCTTCAGATTTTGCACCTCCACTTGGCTTCGCCAAAGTCCTAAAGATTGATCAGGTCTTCTACTGCACCCGTTAGACTATTGGGTTGATATTCTGTTGATGGCAAGCAACCTCTACTAAATCTCTAGGAATCTCTACAAGCCGAAGACTTCCCAATGCTCATGAGGGTATGGATCAATAGATTTTTGGACCCTGCATCAAAGCTTTCATTGATTAGAAAAACCTTATTAATCTCTTCTTCGTCATACACAGGTACTTTAAGGATGGTCTCGTTGGTCTTATAACCCCCTTCCCTTTGAATCTGAATGTCGAGCAGCTCGTGATTCATGCAGGTGACAGCTCAAAGGTAGTAGCTTACTGAATACTCCAAATTCCCTCAAATTGTGCTAATCTCTCCATCTTCTGAAAACTCTACGTGCAAAGTCCTGAAGTAATATTTTTTATACAAAATCCTCCGAGAAAGTATATATTTTTCCATTTACCGTGATTATTTTATAATAAACAGTGATTACGAATTTATCCTCCAAATGGAATGGTGGTATTATATTAAGTCTTTGAACACTTATCATCGTTTTCGCTTATTCTTATATATTCGATAGGTCTGATTGTAAAAAGTAACGCTTTATGATAAAACTACTTAAAAAATAATAAAAAGCAAAAATCAAAGAAATAAATAATTATTTGAAGTGGACTCTTAAAATTATATATATAACAATACTGAAACTAGGGCTGTCAAAATGGCTCGTTGTTCGCGAACAGCTCGTGTTCGACTCGTTAAGAAGCTCGTGTTCGGCTCGTTAATTTCGTTCGATAAGTTAACGAGCCGAACAC